>LGRX02007867.1:0-37335 GCA_001247695.2 Cymbomonas tetramitiformis | reverse complement strand
TGTGACATCTGTCATTTTTCTTAAGTGTCATAGGGTGGGGTGTGTGTCATCGGTCACTTTTCTTAAGTGTCATAGGGTGGGGTGTGTGTCATCGGTCATTTTCTTAAGTGTCATTGGGTGTCATTTTTCTTAAGTTTTCTTAAGTTTTCTTAAGTTTTACTTATATCACCGACGTATAACTCCATCGGCCAATAGCTAATTGCAACGCTACAATTTATACGTATGGAGGCTTGTGGGGGTTTATACGCAAAAAGTTAAGATAAGAAAACTTAAGAAAAGTTAAGCAAACTTAAGAAAACTTAAGAGAATACTTACAGAAGTGTTTGCAGACGGTTTCGTTTCTAGGTTTTTTCCAAGGCTACTTCACAAAACACACTCGAGTCGTCGGACTTCACTACAGTATGCGGCATTCAACACATCAGATATTTCTCCTGGCTTTATTTGGGCTACTTTACGGTTGCGCTTATGCGGTTTCTCCTCGTGCGGTTCTACAAGTTGAGCGCACCCTATCGTGCGAAGTGGTCGAAAGTGATGGAGCTGGACCTGCCCTTCTCGTTACTGAAACGCGCGTGTCCCCTCATCCTGATAGCTCTTGGGGGGATGATAGAGTCACTGTCACCCCTATCGAAGAGATTCAAAACGCTCAAAGTTCAAAACGCTCGAAAGGATATTTAAATAGGCTGCACTCAGTGACATTGTTTTCGTTTCTGGTTTTCGATTTGTTTTATTAGTTTAATATGGTTTCGTGACATTATTTTCTTATGTATGGGAACGGTTTAATTTATATTATTTCCATGGAGTTTTCACCGATTTGTTATGCTCTTACATGTGTTCTCGAAAGTGTAAATTTTCACTTCTGAAGCCCCGACGACCGTGATTTTAAACTTGTGATGTACCTTAATTTATTCCTATAAGATATAAGCGAAGTCACATATCACATTCGGTCCGCAAGCACGCTCGTTCTAGCGAGATCCAAACAATTTTGATATTTTGGACCCGAATTTTTTGGGACCGCGCGGACCTATAGGGGACCTGTCGAAGTATTATGATGGACCGCGCGGACCTATATGGGACCTATGCTTTTCTCAAATCCGGACCTGTGTCCGATATCGGATAATGACGACACCCATTCGGCTACACCCATTCTCCCCCACCCAATTATACCCTTATTCCCCCACTCTGTTACACCCACTTTCCCCACTCAGTTATAACCCTCTTCCCTCATTCGATGGTGGCCCTTCTCCCCAAATTAGTCACCCCGCTCCCACAGTCAATTACCCCCGTTTTCATACTCAGGCCCACCGCGTTCCCATAGTCAGCCCACCGCGATACGTCCTCGTCAGCCAGTCACCCTTCAGATATAAAACCCGCCTCATCGCGGCACGAGAAACGCACATGCTCTTAAGTGCCGAGCCCGTGCGTCAACCTGCCCTTATACACAAGTGAAAGCTCCCAAACACCGCGAAAGGCCACGTCAGCATTTATACTCGGCACGGCTGCTACACTGCCCAATACCCCCGCCATTCCCCACAATCAATTACCCTCACGACAGTGCTCATCACGCAGCAGCAGTTATACCAACCCCCAGGCACGACAGTACAACCTGTCACGACAACAACACCTCAGCACAATGACCGCAGACGCTACCCGCAGCCTATCAGCCGCGACGTTGCCCTAAACGCCACATTCAGTTATTCCACCGCACGACAGCCACGTCACCACGTACGACAGCCACCCGAGTTCGCTGCTAGCTCTGCAGGAATGTATTTTCCCCGAGAACTTCCATTCTCTCAGAAACTTGTAAACCAGGTACCAACAAGATGACACCCCACCGGACGCCACCAGAAGTCAGCCGGTTAGGCAACGCCCATCTGGGGCCACACGCCAATCGGGCGGCATCGTAGGCGCCACATCGTCCCGGTCGCGCGACGTGGACGACACCCCCGGCTCGCTGCAACAGATCGCGGCCGGAGCCAATGACCGCAAGCAGAACGACGCGAGACGCCCCGAGCGCGGGAGCGCCCGCCGACTCGCAACTGACACACCACATGCGACATCGCGGCATCTCAAAGGTCACCAACGGGATGTAGCATCCAGCGCCGATTCAAATATGAAAACAGATTACCAATTGGAGGAGGCGAAACGCCGAGAACCGAAAGGTCGCCACAGACTTCGCTGTAGCTGTAGGAAATTAGGTTGTTAGTTAAACTGGAAAATAGGACTGTTTCCATCAGTCTGCCGAGAACTACCTGAACCTTTCAAAATCATATTGGTCGTGCGTAAGTTTGCAATATTGGATATTTTCCGTTGCCGAATTCACAGCAACCTTGCGAATCTAGACGCACAAAGCACCTTCTTGAATCGGTCAGGGACAGCCCGCTCGGCACGAGTTTCATACGGAACGCATAGCGCAGCTTTCGCGAATTCGAATTCACGTCCGTGCCCGTTCCGCTACAACACATACACGTAAATTCACACCCGCACAGTTGTGGGTAAATTCACGCTCTTAAAGGCCGAAGCTCCACGCAGTTGAGGTGAGTTCGAGACGCCGTGCGTTATGTGACTTTTTAACATGACTTCTTGCACGAAACGGGCAGACGTGCAGGACCACGCTGTGCCAACGAGAAGCCTGGAGTACGGTTGAATTCACCCCGCAGCAAAGCACATGCGCGCAAAAGTGTATCGCGAATTCATGTGTATGCGTGTATGTATGCGGTGTGTGCGCGTGCTGCAGCTACGCTTTATCTCCGTGCGCTAACGTCGCAGCTTTCTTTTTCCGCCTTTTCCACGCGAAGGCGTCGTCTTCGTTGCCCACGACTACTTTTCTTTTCCGAAGTCCGGTGGGAATTCTCAGGGGAGGCGCAGCACTTCGCTCTCCCGTGAATTCCCACCCCGAGAGTGTTGCGGGCAAGCACGGTGACGCCGGGACAGCCAGCCACTTTTCTCCGTACTCGTCAGAACACGTCCGAGACGAGGGAGTTCAGCGTGTTCTGCAAAACTCGTTTTGCCACGACAACCTTCCAGCGCAACACTTTTGGTAAACTCTTCAAAGTCGACAAGACGTCCGTTTCTTCTTCGTGGTCTTTTTCGCTGCTTTTGGTGTGCATCCACGCGCTCACCGGTCCATATAACTGGCGAGTGAATTCACACCGCTCGACTTCTGCCTGAACAACATGAATCCGCGAGTTCCTTTTGACCGGTCACCTCCGCTGACACCGCCTGTGCGGACCCTGGCGATGTTCTTCCCGGCTGCGTACTTTCGTTTTGGGCATCCCCAACCGGGTTGGCTAGCACGACCCGAGTGCTGAATTCAACCTTTGTCAGCCAGCACGGGGAAGCTGTGAATCGTGGTCTCTGCTACCCGCTGACCTTCGGCCTTTTGAGAATCCACACGCCAACCGGTCTACACGACCTTTGCTGCGAAGTCAAACCTTTTCACTCAGCCCGGGAGAGCTGGGAATTTACGAGCTTAAGTCACTCTCTGCCGCTTTTCTCTAGGGAGCCTCCACTGACCAGGCACCTTTTTGCCAGTTTGCCTGTCGTGCCTTTTGGGGATGCACAGTCAACCGTGCCAGCTTCGAAGGCATCCCGAGTAAAGACTTTTCAATGAGTCTGCTGAGAACGCTGAACCTTCCTCTTTCCATGGACGTTCCCCAAAGCAATTTTTTTTGTTTTTCTTCCTCAACAAGTCCCGCCGCCCACTATCTCCGCCCCGCACAACCGCAGCCCAAACACCCCACTCCAGTTCTCACCCGCGCACCCAAGGCGCACCACTCCCCACAACGCAGCCCACAGTCCCCCACCCGCCGTTTACAAGGGCCAACGCACCCACCACCACAGACGCCCAGACCACCCGCCACGAAATCATCACGGTCCCATCCACGCCCCGACCACCGCCACCACCCTCTCTTCCCCGCTCGCCCGCATACGCACGCCGCAACGCACACACCCCACCTTCCCTGTCCTAACCAGCTGAAAGCTCCCCACCCTGTACGCCCTCAGCTGGGGGGGATATAACTAAAATATTTAATAAAACATTTACGTCGATGAGTAAGGCAACGCCTTCGGAACGATCTACTCGAGTCTGTTCCCCTCATACATGACAGTCTGCAAAGGCAGGAAGCATTCCACAGAGCATGGAAGCATGGGTGACAAGGCACTAATGTGAGCGTGTCTGCCACCAGCGTCGGAAAAAACATCAGCAGGTCGTGGAGCTGATGCACGATGGAGATGGAGGCGGAGTGGGCGGTGGTGGTGATGAAGTGAGAAAAGCCCAGGGGTGCTCCGGCCCCTGGGCCGGTGGTGCCCCCTTAGGGCCGGGGCCCTAAGGGGCCCCAACCCCGTGGGGGCTGGGGGGAGGGTGGGGGTTCACATAGCTGCCTAGCATTTCCCCTGCTGCCTTTACCACATCGGTTACTTTCCTATTTTCCGTGCAAAGTTCCTGAATGTTGGGTGCCTCTTCTACAATGCCACTCTCAGGTAGGGCTCCCGTTTCATGTAATATGCATCTTTCCCTTGCATGACGCCTACACATCCTGGACAGTTTTTTCAAAAGTGTCTTCACCCCACGGTGTGGAACCCCGATCCCTTTCAGCACCTTGCCAAAGCCTTCTGGTAAGTATCCCATGAGAGCAAGTTCCTCCGGCCACTCCACCGCATTAAGGAAGGGGGTTCCTCCTGCATTCCTGTGCTCGCCATCCAAGTGTGCTCCAGGGTACTGGTCTCGTTGCTCCACATTATTCCTGCCCCCAACCCACGGGCATAATCGGGGTGGCAACAGACAGTCTCTCTCACTAAGGGCTTGCTCAATCATATCCGGGTGCAGGCCCGTTTCTTTGAGCAGTTTGGGGGTAATCTTTTTATGCGGGACTACATTTATGAACCATTGAAGCAGCTTGTATTGCAGTTTCTCATTATCAAGTTTCTTACTGACGGGGCATCCCATGCTCTCACTATCCATGGACATTATGACTCCATCTGAGTACTTATCTTTGTAACATCCCTCCCCTGGCATTGTGTAGGGTCCTTTACCTGACCAGTAATCATGTGGTATGAACGGTATGGTCCCCCTTGGGTATTTGAAGATTAACTTAAAACCTTTTCCTGTCCACTTTTTGAGGTTCTTTGGAGATAATGGCAGGATCCAGATTCCCTCGAATCCCTCCGAAGCCCTGGCCGCCTCTAAGCCACGGGACACGATGTCTGCATAACAGCAGATGCTTCCCTTAAACCCCACCATCAAAGGGTGGGTTTCCATAGACCTTTTTCCCTTTTCCAGTGACACTGTTGATATATGCATCTCTTGCAAGTCCATCCCACCCTATTTTTCCTTTGTGGCAAAAGGGTCTCAGCGCCTCTTTCATCGCTGCCGTGGGAATGCACCTCCTTGATTTGATTCTTGGGTGTGAGTTTACAGGGTTACAGAAAAGCTCACATCCGTCCTTTCCTAAGCCTCTCTCATCTATGATGATGTCTAATACATCTCTTCTTATTGCATAACAATTCTTCGGGTCACCCGACTCAGTATTACATGCTATAAGTGCTGAGTGGATATCATTGGCCCGTTGTGTGTAATCACTGATCGATGTCTGGGGTGTATCAGTTGTTAGCCTATGCCACTCAACTAACTTCCAGAATTCTTTCTTTTTGATGTACTGTAGGTCTTGGAAGTTGTGACACCCATCGTTGTTTATGCCGATGGGTGCAGCGGCTACTGCTACAGTACCTTTCCTGGTATTTGATAGTCTGTACATGCTAGCCTCTGGAAGAGCGGCAAGCGGTCTGGAGGCTGTCAGGTCCTTGTCTATTTCTGCTAAGGGGAAAATTTCGGAGGCTCCGGTGGTGCCACCCCTTGTGTTTCTGCCTTCTATTAGCAATCTCGGGTCTCCTACAGTGGCTTTTTTGATAGTCTCTTTTATTTCCTCTTGTTGGTTTTCCCTTAGCTGGTGTAGTTCATTTCCTTCTCCTGGGCAGTTCAGTTGGATACGTTTATAGGTGCACTGTGCTGTTGTGCCGCATTTCTGGCAGGTCGGGCTTTCTCCCATTCCCATCCTGTGTGCTCTATGAGGGGATGCTTGTAGGCCTGTGAGTTCTCTGCACCTATAGGCCGTGAAATATTTAGATGCAATTTTTGATATATCCTTGATTGGTTTCACGTGATTCTCCTCCAATAGTCTGAGTGCCCTGCCTTGTCCATTCATGTCTTTCCATTTTTTGTGATGGCTCAATCTTTGGAGCCTCCTAATGTGGTTCCTGATGCCTCCTGTTATGGATTGTTCATGAAAGAGGAGGGAAAAATCTAAATCTCCGTCTTCATCGAATCTAAGCTGTCTTCCGCTGTATCTAAATGCCGCTCTTTTGGCCGTTCTATCTACTTTGTCATGGAGCCTATCGTTATTGTGCCCTCTGATCCATTTAATCAGGAGTTTCGCTTGTCCTGTTGTGTTGTGAAATCCTAATTCTTCCAAAATCAGTCTAATGGCTACCAAGTCCCTTCTGTTTGGCTCTTGCATAAGGTCCCTGACATTTAGGGTTCCAGGGTCACGGTTTACAGCATTGATAGTTGCCATAGAGTCGATTACATGGGTAAGGGGAACCAAGGTGTTCAGAATTTCATGCTTCCGATCTTGTAGTAGCTTTCTGAGACCCAAAATTTCTGCGGTGGTAGAGCTAGGTTTATGGATGTTATCTATGATTCCTGCTGTAGGTGAGGTAATAGGCGTCTCCCTTGGTATGTTATGTTTGCTCATGATTGGTGTTGAGTCTCCCTCCTCAAATCTCATGTATGCTGCTCCGCAACTTGCAAAAGATGAGCTTTTGTAGAGCGATCCGTCACTTGCAAAATCAAAGCTAACCCTATGATCTGCGCTGTCATGTGTGCCCTGTTCCTCATCTTCTGATGCACTCGGGCAGCTAAATTCACTGTTATCCGCTGCACATGAGTTGTTGCACCTTACTCTGAAAAGGTCTTTAAGTCTATTTTCAACATATGCTAAGTATATCTCGGTTCCCGGACCTTCTCCTGTGTTGATCCTCGTTGTACTGTTGGCATTCATTCTCAAAATGTTTTGGTCCACCGGCATCAAAGTTGTACCATCCTGCAGTATCTGATATTCATTAACTAGTAAAGTCTTCAGTCCTGTTTTGTCCGGTCTGTATATCCCTTCTTGATCCTTGGTGTACTGTTTCAATTGTAAAGTGCCTAAACCGGTGTCATGTCTCTGAACTTTGACTAGCTCTATCCCTTCCTGGCCCATTCCTGTCCCTTTCCAGCACATCATACCCTCCTCCGGGGCTTGCGGTGTGTCTCTGTATTTGGATTTAACCTTCCGCAGCTCTGCTCCTGACTCATCACAGATAACTTCTGTCTGAAGGGCTGAAAACCATGATGGGGGTTCTGTTCCTTGTAGGCTATGCTTTGCCCGTAGTTCTTCCCAACTAAGCATAAACCCTCCACATGGCTGAAGGAAGGAACCCATGTATCTAAGATTCCGGGTTGCCACTAACATACTTATCTTCTCATACACAGGTTTCGGGAGTGACGAGTAAAGGAAGGTTTGTAGCTCCTCGTAATCCTGAAGCGTGGAATGCTTTGTGTCTATAGAGTAGCCATATTTTGACAGTATGTAGCTCACTCTTTTGAACCAGTTCCCACTTTTGTCTGTGGCTTTTTTGAAAGGGAGGTGGTGGGATAAAGGAGAGCCCTGAATTTTGAGCTCCCTTGCTTCTCTCTCCACGACATAACTTGCCATTCTGCTCCATGTGCTGCTGTTGTCTCTGTACAGGTGTGCATTTGGTGTGCCGTGTAATCCATGTATGATCTGGTCACTCCAGTATTCGTATTCTGTTGTATTGCATAATGTGATTAAGGTTTCCGAGATGCATGTAGCATGGGCAATGTCTGTTACGCTGTCAATCCCCAGTCCTCCTAGTGCGGCCGGTGTCCAAACTAATTGATGGTTTGTGTCTGTGGGACAATTTAAATATCTCAGGACGAAGTTTGCTATTGTGCCATCAATTTCTTTTGCTACATTGTTTGTTTCCGTGCAGATAATCGATGTGACTTTCAAAGGATATACCATTCTTGGTACAACAACCGCATTGATTATGTAGCGAAGCTGGTTCAAGTTTAAGGTTTGTGTTTGAACTGACAGCAAACTTTGGGTGAGCTTATCCATAAGTATCTGCTTTTGGTGTTCCCATCCGCCATCTAGAGCAAACCAAACCCCTAAATATCGGTTTGCTTCAGTTCTGTTGCTATATTCTAGATATGCAGGGGTCTTGGGTGGAAGCCATTCGGACCATATGTTGGGCCCTTCCTCTCCCTCTTCGATTTTCAGCATACCTCCGGACATGAGTTTCTTTTCCAATTCGGTATGCTTTTCATATGCTTTACTCCTCTGTCTTATGGGTTTCCTGTGGGAGTATTTCGATTTTTTAGCATTAATGGGAATCCCTATGAACCTCATGAGCTCATTGATCACCCCGAGCATGTCCTGTACTTCCTCTCTTGATTTCCCTATCAAGATGATATCATCACAGAATAATCCGGCAAAGATGTTGGGCGGTGAATTCATGTTCAGACATTTCCTGTTCTTCTGTGGTGATGTTGCTCCCGGGTTTCTGGTGGCATCTCTCAGTTTTTCTAGGGCATACCCGTACGGGTCTGTCCCATGGGGTTCTTCCCGTTTGCCCTTTCGGCCAGCCAGATGGCTAGTATGTCCATAATTGCCACAAACCTAAGGGGACTTAGGACTTCTCCTTGGGGCACCCCGCATTCGAGCATCCATTCATCAGTCATGCCTTCAGATGTAAGGACTGATTGGGATGCTTCGGATGTGATGTCCGAGATGATTGTAATGATGTTTTCGGGCAGTCCTATTTTCTCCAGTGCTAGCTTGCTCATCCAAAATTCTGCTCGGTCAAAGGCTTGTTTAAGGTCCAGGTAGACAACATGCAGTTCTTTGTCGAATCTGTTAGCATCGGAAATAACTTCATTTAGGACTTGCAATGAATCTTCAATGTTTTTATTGGGTAGAAAGGCATCTTGAATTGGGAAAATGACTGGATGTTTGGATAAGGCCTTCTTTATTCTGTTTGCAATGATGGAATTGAACAACTTCATGCCTGTTTCCAGCATGGTGAGTGGTATGGAATTATCTGATGTGCATGGTTTGTTCGGATCTTTGGGGATTGGCTGAATGAAGCCCGCTTTTGCTATTTATATTTCAAAATTTTCATTTTGCTAAAATATTTCCCTCTCAACAACCCTCGCAACCCAGCATCGCTGCCCCGCACACCCGAAGTCCAAACAGCCCATCCACTTCTCACCCGCGCACCCGCAGCACGCTACCCGCCACGACACAGCGCGCGGTGCATGATCGCGACAGCCCAAGTCTGAGAGACCAACTCAGTGATCTCTCTTTATTCACCACTCTGAGCTCACAAATTATTTCCCCTAACTGTTCGCTCAGATGAATGTCACATTCCCTTACTATTTCTCCCAATAGTCCCCTGATATCAATTTCAGGCATTCAGACACCCCTTATCGTGAGGGGGTCTCAGCTACGTCGTGCCCCCTGGCACATTTGTGGCGCACATGGTATCGCTGCCCACTTTGTGCGCGGGCGTGGCTTTCAGCGTGCTGAGCCAACACGCCTGTTTTTTTTTCGACGCTCTGCGCTAACACCCACGCAAGTTTTACCCGCCGGAACGGCTTCGCGGCGAAACATGCACCTCGCCGTCGTTGTGTCGCGCGTTAGCACCGGGTTGCTCGACGCGTACCGCTGCGGTTTGCCGTGGTCCGATGCGCGCAAAGTGGGCATCAAACGGCGCCGCGACGGGGCGTACGTATGCTGCAACGCCCAAGTGCGCGTCAACGGCGAAACGGTTGATTGCGACGTCGGGCATCTGGATGCTCTTTGCCTGGACGTTGGTTTGTGCGAGCAATTTGGGGATCAGGGGGTGGGGCTAGGACCATGCCCATCGTGGCGCAGCGCGTGCGGGCCTCATCGAAGGTTACCGGGTTGGTTCCGAACTGCAGATTGTTGCCCTCCGCGTCGGCACAGGCGTACGGCTTTACGTGATCGCAGGGAAGCGCGGACCACTCGCCGAAGACGATGCGTAGGCCGATCGCGCAAGCCGCGTTGTGGGCGTCGTCGCCATCATTGCCAACGAGCAGGGCGCATCGAGACCCTGCGAGCACGTTTAAGGCAACGCAGTCGTGCACGCTCGCCAGATCATCCGTGTTATCCTGTGATGAGGTTGTAGGCCCTTATCAGATCGTCGGAGTGCGAGCGTGGGATGACGCTGTCCGCCTCGCCGTGCACGACGAGCAACGCGGACCTTATCTGATGAGACTATGCCAGTTATCAGCTAAAAACTGAACAAAACTCTCTCACTAGTCAGAGCCCCCGGAAACGATTTTTTTAAAGGTTTTTTTTCGTTTTTCAAATGTTGTCCATGTAAAAAGGGGCTCCCTCTATTAAAAAGCCACACAACCTGAAAAAGGTTTCTTATTTATTTATTTATTCTTGTATAATATGAAAACCGATTCAGGACAGTTTCGAATTTGGAAACCTCACCTCACAAACTCCCCGCGGCCCCACGTGAGGTAGATCGAACCGCTAAAAACAATAGAGGTCGGACCACTGAAAAAAACCTGTTAAGGAAAAAAGCAGTTGCGATGAATTGTTGGCACGCGAACTACTTCAGCACAGTATGAGCAAAGCTTCCCTAGTGGGATCCAGCCGGTGAGATTCCAAGCTGTGACTCTATCCCTCACTACTTATTTACATGCGTTCAGTGGGAGCACTTATGCTATAAGATCGCTGTGATTACCAACTCTTTTCATTTGACAAAATGTTCCTGAGCGCTGATGGTTGTAACCCAGTGACGTTCTCGCTCTTCCTTGGGGTAAACGATGCAGAGCATTTTACGGATGGCACATGCGGTGTGCCCACTGGCTGAACTGACTTGCCTCGATGTCGTGGTTTGGGTGAGAAGAGCCCTCTGCGCGATTTTGTCTTCGCGCAATTCTCTTTGTCACCTGAATTGCTCTTCGCGCGCTTTTGTCCACTGGTGGTCTGAGCGCTGGGAAAAACTGATGCCATGGGAGTGGATGGTATCTGTGGCGTGGTCTGATGTGCTGAGTCCACTGCTGTTCAGGTGTAAGGGGCGAGATTTTATCTGGGACTGTAGCAACTCGCGAGAGATCCTGTGCTGGTTCTGAGACTGTTGTTGGCTCTATGTCACTTTTTTCCGCGTGTTTCTATTCCTTGCCGGATGCGCGTAGTTGCTTGCGTCTCAGGGTTTTGGCGATGGGGCCTGGGGCTCCAGCTTTCCCCTCTGCGCGATAAGATTTTTGACTTTCCTTAGGTGAGATTAGGAAACTTTCTGCTGTGGCTAACGTTGCACGCGCGTTGGTATCCACAAGCCTGATGGCCTCGAGCAGAATTTTCACTAAGACTTGCGAGTCACAGAGTGCTGATGGGAGGGATGCCACTACGTGAGAGCTCGCAAACTCATGCGAAAGCGTGGCAAACTTCCCCTTAACAGTTTTCAACGATTGTAAGGCTGCTGTGACGCCCCCAAGCACCTGTCTCAACGGCATCTCCAGGCTAGCAAGCAGCGGTTCAGACGGCCGTTTTTTTTTAATGCTCACTTGATACAAATTCAAATAGAGACTATGTATTCAATTTGTTCTGTGTTGAGAGCTTCAAAATAAAGGTGTACATCGTCAAGTTCACCATAAAAATATTGTGCGCTTTGGCATAGATATCCACAAGCCCGATATCCGCCAACAACGCCAATTTCAGGGGCGGCGTAGCTTGAGTAAGGCTCAAAGTCTTCAGTTGTTGCAAGTTCCCCATTTACATAGAGCTTTATGATAACAATGCTATGATTTGACTCCTTCACCCAAGTAAGATGTGTCCAAGAATCGGAATGGAAAGCTTCTACAAGCTGTTGAACACGTGTCGAATTATAATCTTGCTGTTGCTGGGCTGGGTTTGAAGCAGGACCCTGCCAATTATCAAATATACTAGTGAAAGATGTGTTTCCGGGGGACATTGCGACCAATAATGTGTTCTTATGCCAGCCATATGTCAAATGGTGCTCAAAATATACCCATATTGAAGTATATCCCCAAGGATTTGCGCGATTTGGCTTGACCCAACAAGTGAAGGTCCACTCATCGTTGTCTCCCAACCATACGTTTCGAGGTATAGTTAGGTGGTCGCCCGCATCTTCGAATAGTAAAGTTCCACGTTCCGTTCGCTTTGCGCCTTGTAAGGTCGCTGTATTGTCATTGCCCGTCGAATCGGCTCCTGGTTCCGACAAACTGTCAAAAGTATACCGAGCTATTGCGTTCGGAAGATACATAGTACAGGATGGGCCGAAATAACCATCCGCACATACACACAGCCAGTCAGTGCCATCGAACTGGAGATACTTCCCCACGGGTTAAATGCAAGTGGGAAGCCGCAACTGTGACCGCAACTCTCTAAGACTTGCCTCGTGCTCTTGGATCGTAATAACTTTCTCACCAGCGACATACAACCCTTCGTCATAACTAACTGCCATGGTCTCAGCCTTTTCACTATGCCCAGGTCGTGTTGTATAAAACTTGATATGGTCAAAATTGGACTTCATATCTGAACTATTCTTAACAGGCGACCCTTGATTCGAACAGTAGTCGTTGTCGCCATTCACCACCGACCAAAAAAGATACATAGTGAGGACAGCCAAGGGCATCGCGTTCATAACTCAGAATTTAAACACTTCGTGGTAGTACAATCAACATACTGTCGCAACGAAAACCACGAAAACAACGAAAAGAAACACCTGTAAACTCATCTGATGAGACCATGATACCTCGTTACCAGCTACCAAGTCGAAGTGAACAAAACTCTCTCACTAGTCACAAGTCAGAGCCTCCGGGAGCGATTTTTTTTGATTTTAGGGAATTTTTCGTTTGTCAGATGCAGACAGTCAGATGAGAGTCAGACGCGCGAGACGAACGAGAGAGAGCGAGAGAAAAGAGGAAAGAGCTCGTGTAGACGTTGACGCGACCGAATTGCAGTTTCCCTGACAAATATCATATACTTCCAGCATGAATCCAATGACACGAATGTGATTCTTAATAATTATAAGCATTTGAAACTTGACAGCCCGGCTTCGAGATACGGAACTCGGAACCGCTGTGCAAGAACGACTGATTGCGCTAACATGGCTCTTTACTCGAGTTACGGTGGGCATAAGGAAAGCTTCGTAGATGGCTCCTTTCGCAGCGCCTTACGAACCATACAAGACGCTCAAAACATCCCTGAATTTTCCAATGTAGGATCCGAAAGGCGGCTTCATGAGTCCGCAGCTGCCGGCCACATCAAGGCTGTGCACCGCTGGATGGATAAAGGGGACAACTTGGAAGGCCTCGGGGTGGTGAGCCTCTCGACCCCGGATACTTCGGAAGACTGGCTTGATTCACAGCGGGGTAGACTGTTATTTCTCGCAATCTTGAAAAAGAACGCGTCCAGAGACGGCGTCCTGAGACCGCATCGCCTGCAAATCACTCTTTAACTGCCCATCGGCACCAATGGATGTGCGGGTAACAGAGAAGTGAAGTACAAATTAGTTTCACTTTGTACGCACATCAGTCCTATTTAGTTGCTGCCTGTTTGCGACTTCGCGCAGCTTCGCCGCACGCCCCTGCACTATGCAGCAATGAACCCGAATATGACGGCCATAAACGTGGTGGAGACACTGCTATCGAAGGGCGTGACTGTGGACCCCGTGGATGATGTGAGCCCCCCTCTGGTTTGAGCAACTGAATACATGTATATGTATATGCATATGTATATGTATGTAGGTGCGTGTGTGTGTATACTGGTGATCGATACCCACTTTATGGGGTACTGGCATCTCGTTGTGAACGGGGACGGCCACTGGAATGATTTGGATGATGGGATGTGGCTGTCCCTGTGGTACCCTTCTGATGGGTACTGCCTCTTTGAGTGCGTCGAGGATTCGTCTACGGCTCGCTTTTTGGGAGTGTCTTGGATTCGTCTGACGCTAGCTCCCTCTCCGTGTACAGTGCTCATGGTTATTACACATGCCGGGGGACTTGCGTTCTTTGACCTTGATATGAAGTACTGACGGATCGCTGTGAACGGGGACGACCGCCGGGTGGAAGTGGGTTTTGGGAGGCGGTTATCCCTGTGGTGCCATTCTGGCGGGCACTGCCTCTTGGAGAGCTCGGTAGATTCGTCTGTCGTGCT
The DNA here is from genome assembly GCA_001247695.2 of Cymbomonas tetramitiformis. Taxonomy (NCBI): domain Eukaryota; kingdom Viridiplantae; phylum Chlorophyta; class Pyramimonadophyceae; order Pyramimonadales; family Pyramimonadaceae; genus Cymbomonas; species Cymbomonas tetramitiformis. The sequence continues at coordinate 23,059 of LGRX02007867.1, read as the reverse complement.
GCGAGGAGAGGCAGAAGGTGGTGATGTACACCTTCTGTGTTCTCCCTTGAATTTTGTGGGGAGCACTTAGGTGCCCGCATGTTTCCTTTTTTTGACATGGGGTGTCCATGCTGTGTGGTGTGACTGCATTCATGACATAACCATGGACCAACAGGTCCCATCCATCGACCGGGAGCCACTGGGGGGCATGCCAGCAGGGTCCGCTTACTCCGTTACCCAGAGACCAACAATTGTTGGGCGATGATCGGTCACATCGTTTCATCTTTCCATGCTGCTTTGCATCAGGGTTGGGAACATGTATGAGTTTGTGGTATCTTGTCACGGCCCCGCCCTGCTCCTGATTTGCTTCTCACATCCACTGGGATGATGGTGGGCTGGCTTTTGTTGGCCGATCTCATGCCGTTCAGTGTATAAAGCAAACCAGTTCACTCGACGTTCACGTGTAAATAAGCGTGCCTACGTGCGCGCATGCCTACGCATGATGTGTGTGCTTACGTCAAGTAGGCCTGCTGGTCTTCTGGCTTTCTGTGAATACGGGGATCTGGCTGAAGAATTCATACAGGCGCACTTATGGTGCTTTCATGGCGGATCCCGCGTCTGGCTTTGGTGTTCCTGAAACACCTGAGATTTCCCGTCCAGCAATCGGAGGATTCGAGTCCGTACAAGGTTGCATACCGCGCATGCGCGGCTCTGGTGGGATCGTTCCGCTCTCACTGGCTCCGCTTTGCCCTGCCACTTGCAGACGGGCCTTACCCCCCTGATGTGGGCGTGCACGGTCGGCAATGGCAGCGTGGTGCGACTGCTCATCGAGCGGAGGGCGGACCGCCATCACAAGGACGAGGTGCGTCGACCCACCCATCCTGGTTCCCTGCGTTGGCGTATCACTAGTGCGGCCGCAACTGCCGCGTTTTCAAGGACTCAGCTTGTAGGCGTGGGGGGGTTGCGGCGTGCTATCGCGATCAGCGCGGGAATCAGCCGCTTCACCTGGCCGCTCAAGCCGGGCATGCTCGGGTAATTAAGAATTTGTGCGGACTGCTCGCGAATGTCAAGGGTCAAAACTCGGTGAGAACTCGCAAGCGGCCGTCCTGCGCACCCGACTCTCTCCAAACCTGAGCCGCCTGCCTCCTGAATCCAAGATGGTCAAATCTGTGACTTTTTCATATCGATACATATCGCGCGAAAGTAGCACATGGAAACACTGTTTTCGGGCATTTGCACAGTGCGCTGACGTGGATTGTGTAGCGAACTGGGCCGGGCATTGGTATGTGCCTGGTCTAGCCGACCATATCACAGCTGTATGCGGCGATATTCTATGAGCATGACGTGATGAGGTGTTCCGCACGCCTCGGCAAGCCGCGTTGTATGACAGGAATAGGAATTGGTGGTGCCGCTCCTCCACGCGGCAGAGAGGTGACTCGAGTGGAGGCGGCTGCAGGACGGGCTGACGGCCATGCACGTGGCGGCGCAGTACGGTAGCACAGAAGCGATCCAAGCGCTGGTCGAGATGGAGGTGGATAAGGAGATCCAGGAGGGAAAGGCCAGTTCTCCTCTGCATATCACCACCAGTTTAGGGTTTACTGTTAATCGCATAACGCTGTATACTAACCAGCTTTGGGTCCAGGAATGTGCGAGCAACATCACACGTGTGCTATCAGATCCGTTTCGCACTTCTACTACTTCGGTTCTACCTGGACAAGCCTGACTTTATGCATGGACATGCCTCCTTATGTTGCTGTTGAAGCTCGGGGTAGGAGCATGGTCACGGGCGGGATGCTGCTGATGGTGGAGGCCCGTGGCATATACTCAGGAGGGGTTCACTGAGCGGCATGCTGCTGATGCTGGAGGCCCGTGGCATATACTCAGGAGGGTTCAATGAGGAGCATGCTGCTGATGGTGGAGGCCCGTGGCATATACTCAGGAGGGGTTCAATGGGGAGCATGCTGCTGATGCTGGAGGCCCGTGGCATATACTCAGGAGGGGTTCAATGAGGGGCATGCTGCTGATGCTGGAGGCCCGTGGCATATACTCAGGAGGGGTTCGCTGAGCGGCATGCTGCTGATGCTGCAGGCCCGTGGCATATACTCAGGAGGGGTTCAATGAGGGGCATGCTGCTGATGCTGGAGGCCCGTGGCATATACTCAGGAGGGGTTCGCTGAGCGGCATGCTGCTGATGCTGCAGGCCCGTGGCATATACTCAGGAGGGGTTCAATGAGGGGCATGCTGCTGATGGTGGAGGCCCGTGGCATATAATCAGGAGGGGTTCACTGGGGTCTAAACTGAGATGGAAGGGACTTGTGGCCTCCGGTGCGTGCAGATGGGGGGCACCCCTCTCCACGTCGCAGCGGTGCATGCGCAGGAGAGGGTGATAAGGCAGCTACTAGATATGGGAGTGAACCCTAATGCCGTGGATATGGTATGAGCTCGTCCTACAAGCCAAGAAGTCACATTGGCGGCCATGTTGGAGCCTGAACCAGAGCATTCTTGCAGCAGCTGGTGCAATGTTTGCGTGCTGTTCTGACCCTTGTGGGAAGCTGTTGGTGAATTGGATGGATGCCGCCTAAGCCGCTTTGAGAGGGAGCAGCGATGTGGGCATTGATAAAAGTTGCTGCTTTAGGCCGATTGTTTGAACACTGCGTGGTGCTGACTGTGCCCTTCGTAACACGCCTGCCTTCAGCACATCGCATCAACGCCATCAGGGCGCAGACAGCACACCTTCGGGACGCAACTTACAGGATGTTGCGCGGGCACTGCCTAGTGGCGGACTACGACCGATCTGAACGCTGCTGGCAGCACGTTGGCTGCGCCTTGCAACGAAAGATGTCGGATACCTCCTCGTGATTATATCCACACATCGAAGCATGATCAAGGGATCCGAGTCTGATACTACCCCATGACGGTATCCAAGCTCGGAGAGGTGATCAGGGAGCTTGATCCAATACATGGATGGATGCTTCCCTCGGTCTGTGGTGATGCCAATCTGCAGATGCCATGCTCATGTGCGGCGATGATGCGCAGGAGATGCGCACACCGCTGCACTGGGCTGTCATGAACAACCAGGTGGCCATCGTCACACTGCTCATAACGCGCGGGGCGGCTGTTCTTGCACCTGGGAAGGTTCGCTGCTCCGAGCCCCCTTCTTACAGCTGGTACATCCCTCTTTGTGCACACACCAGCTTCTGACCCCTCCCCTCATCAAGCCCCTCAGGCACCCTTCTTACAGCTGGTACATCCTCTTTGTGCACACCAGCTTCTGACCCTCCCCTCATCAAGCCCCTCAGGCCCCCTTCTTACAGCTGGTACATCCTCTTTGTGCACACGCCAGCTTCTGACCCCTCCCCTCATCAAGCCCCTCAGGCCCCCTTCTTACAGCTGGTACATCCCTCTTTGTGCATACACCAGCTTCTGACCCCTCCCCTCATCAAGCCCCTCAGGCCCTCCATGACGTTGCCGTGGGAAATGCGTTGCCTCAGCGACCAATGATCTGCAACCTTGAAATTTTCTGAGTGCCCCGCATTTACCACAACCCCTGCCTGCTTTCCGCCCCTTTGATATCCCGGCACCGTTGTGCGCAAGGGGGCCCCTTGCGGCGGCTGATTGGCCCCTTGCGGGCTGATTGGCCCCTTGCGGCGGCTGATTGGCCCCTTGCGGCGGCTGATTGGCCCATCGCGGAGCGTTCCTGCGAAGCAGCGCTCCGCCGAGAATCCGCCAGACAGACATTTCGCGCTCGGTCGAAGCCTCCACCTCGTGCCCGGCTCCCGGCACAACGGCTCGGGGGAAGCAGGCGCGCAGCTTGCGCTCAGCGGGAAGGTCCTCCCGGTTGCCGGCGGGCTCAGGCCAGGTGGGCCTTGCGGGCCGGAGGGACATGGTGCAGGGGGGGCGCACGGCAATGCACGAGGCAGCTATCGCGGGCCACGTCGAGAGCATGCTGGCGCTGCTCGCAGGATGCACCCCACATGAAGCGCCCGACGCTGTGGACGGCTTGGATGTGGTACGCCCACCGCTGTGGACGGCTTGGATGTTGTAGCTTCCCCGCTGTGGATGACTTGGATGTGGTGCACGGCATGCGACAGCTTCTCAAACCCATTTGCCGCTTCGCTGGTGCCTCTTACCTGGTCCATGCGCGCGGGCTGCAGAGCGGTCGAGGACGCACAGACAGAGTGAGCGTGCGCAGACAGTGTCAGCGTCGGAGGCTTCTGGGACAATTCTTTCGGGAGTGTTACAAGCGACTGCCGCAAGCAATTACGAGCTTTTGAGGATGCGCTGCGGATCGCCGAAGAGAGATCCATTCTTCGATGCGGCAACATGGGCCGGCTTCGCCGGAGAGTGGTTCTTGTCACGAAGCATTGTCAGGGCCGTGGCAAGTTCCACTGGGTCGTCCGACGACGCCTGATGAGGTGTTGGAGGGGAGGGGCGAGAGGGGAACAGATGGGCCGCAGCCCGCTGCACTGGGCAGCCATTCAGGTTGGTCACATCTCCCGGCCGCAACCGCCGTCACCGTCAACAGTGGGTTGAGCATTGGTGCAGGGTCTGGATGGCAGCGCCCTTGGCTTGTCTCATGCGGGACCTTCCTGCGGCAGATTGTGTGCAGATTGCGTTGTCGGCATTGTGTTGACGGGGAAGGGGCTCAGCCCCGTATCGCAGTTTGCTTTCCTAAATGCCGTCTGCACGTTACCAGCCGTCCGATGCCTCAGGCTCCCAGTTTGCCAGCACTTACAACGTGAATGGAACCGTGATCGCTCGAGCTCGTAACGTGATCGACCGGGCGTTGAGGGCCATGGGAACATCCAACGCCGCGCAGAAGGAGCATCCTTTTCACGCCTGAGGAGGGTGTCAGCGTGGGCCATAGCAACGCGCAGCGCATAACCAGTCAAGGTGTGCCAAACGAGTGGCGCGTGATGTGGTCAGGCGTGGATCGATTGGCTGCAGGGACACTATGCTGTGGTGCAATTGCTGCAGCAGCGCGGCGCCTCCGTGAGTGCCGTTGATGAGGTGCCTCCCTAGAGGCATCCCAAGCTGTGTACAGCTGGCGTGGCGCCCTTATGACGGCTCTCGATTGGAACCTGTGAGCGCGGCAGGGTGGGCGGGTCGAAGGGCGGGAGGAGCGGTTTTCACCGAAAATTGTCGGATGATGCCGGGTTGATGTATGCCACTGTGCAGATTGAGATGGGAAACGGGCAGACAGGAGGAATGCCGAGTGTGTCTTGCGGGCAGACTGTGGCAGAGTGGTGGGGGGGGAACGGCGCGTGAATAGGGGTGACATGGACGTAGGGAGAGCACGCTTGGAGTGGGGCGGTGGGGGTGACATTGACGTAGGGAGAGCACGTTTAGAGTGGGGCGGTGGGGGGGAGCATGTCCCCATTGCAGGAGGGCTTCACGGCGTTGCATCATGCGGCGGAGCACGGCCACATCTCGGTGGGCCAAGCTCTTATAGGCACGTCATCGGTGGAGCTCTCTGCGATGACGCTCGAGGTCCGTGGCCGCTACTGTGTGGCTCAACGACGTGGCGCTCATGCCGTGTGGCCTCTCCGCCATGACGCCGCATATTGCCGTCATTGCTGATGCGCTATGGCTTCCAGCCCCACTATTTACATTTTTTTACGAAATGTGCTGATGCGCTATGGCTTCCAGCCCCGCCATCTACATTTTTTACGAAATGTGCTGATGCGCTATGGCTTCCAGCCCCGCCATCTACATTTTTTACGAAATGTGCTGATGCGCTATGGCTTCCAGCCCCACCATCTACATTGTTTTACTAAATGTGCTGATGCGCTATGGCTTCCAGCCCCGCCATCTACATTTTTTACGAAATGTGCTGATGCGCTATGGCTTCAGCCCCACTATTTACATTTTTTACTTAAATGTGCTGATGTGCTATGGCTTCCAGCCCCACCATCTACATTGTTTTACGAAATGTGCTGATGCGCTATGGCTTCCAGCCCCACTATCTATATTTTTTACGAACTGTGTTAATGCGCTATGGCCTCAAACCCCTCGAAACGCTTGAATGCGGAGCCCTTATGAGCGCCTGCCTGCGGATGCCCTCTGAGGGCCCGACGAAGCCGTGGTCTGGGGGGGGTTGTCTTGGCGGCAGGAGGCGAACACACCACTGCACATTGCTGTGGAGGCTGACCAGGCGGAGATGGCTCGAATGCTGATTTCTAACATGGGTAGCCACCGTGTGGTCTTCCGACCAAACAAGGCATGCCCCTATCCTACGTATTTTGTACAGATAGAGGTAGACATGAAACCAGACTGAGGAGAAGAAAAGGGTACCGAGGCCCTTGCACCCTCTCTTCAAAGGGCGCCGTTCTCTTTCTTTCTTTCTTTGTCCCCATCCACCAATCCGCACGGGCCAGGTAGCCGCTGGCATGCCTCGCAGGCGGCTCTCAAGGCTCGAGGCTGTGAGGGCGAGGGAGGTCGCACTTCCATTTCCAAGTGCTTCGAAGTGAATGCGGGATTTGTGCGCCCGTGTGATGAATGCCCCCAGATGTCCCCACACCGGGTGAACTGCGTCCGGCATCGAGGCCGTTGAGTTGGTCCGTGAGTGGTCAACTCCGATAAGAGCTCCCTCTCCCACCCTCGCGCCGAGTCACGAAAAAGTCTCCGAGCTCCCCCTGCCACGCAGGAGAGAAAAGGTCTCCGAGCTCCCCCTGCCACGCACGGAGAGAAAAGTCTCCGAGCTCCTCCTGCCACGCACGGAGAGAAAAGGTCTCCGAGCTCCCCTGCCACGCACGGAGAGAAAAGGTCTCCGAGTCTCCGAGCTCCCCCTGCCACGCACGGAGAGAAAAAGTCTTCGAGCTCCCCCTGCCACGCACAGAGAGCCAAGCATCCGCGTGCGGTGCATGGCGTACTTGGAGGAGAAGGTCGTGCGTACCACTCCCCCACGGCTCCCGCCACGGCTCCCTTACCGAAGTTCTTCTGCGATCTCAGCCGCCCGACTTTTGGCTCAAGCAGCTCCGGCTGCGGTGCCCATCACTGCAGATGGCATTGCTGAGGCACGAGCAGCCATTACGTGCCGACTCCTCTGGCACTGCTTTTGCCCACAGCCCGGCTTCTCACGGCGCGTGCTTCTTGGGCTGCGTCGTGCTCTGATGGGGGTCGTCATACTTTGCTCTGATGGGGGTCATCATACTTTGCTCTGATGGGGGTCATACTTTGCTCTGATGGGGTCGTCATACTTTGCTCTGATGGGGGTCGCCATACTTGCTCTGATAGTCGTCATACTTTGCTCTGATGGGGGTCATCATACTTTGCTCTGATGGGGGTCGTCATACTTTGCTCTGATGGGGGTCATCATACTTTGCTCTGATGGGGGTCATCATACTTTGCTCTGATGGGGTCATCATACTTTGCTCTGATGGGGGGTCGTCATACTTTGCTCTGATGGGGGTCGTCATACTTTGCTCTGATGGGGGTCATCATACTTTGCTCTGATTATGCATACTGATGGGGGTCATCATACTTTGCTCTGATGGGGGTTATCATACTTTGCTCTGATGGGGGTCGTCATACTTTGCCTGATGGGGGTCATCTTTGCTCTGATGGGGTCGCCATACTTTGCTCTGATGGGGTCATACTTTGCTCTGATGGGGGTCGCCATACTTGCTCTGATGGGGGTCGCGTTGACTTTGCTCTGATGGGGTCATCATTGATGGGGGTCGCCTACTTTGCTCTGATGGGTCGTCATACTTTGCTCTGATGGGGGTCGTCATACTTTGCTGGGGCGCAGCTCGGGAACACGCTCCTCCACTACGCCGTGATGAACCAGAATCTCTCCCTCACAGCCTTTCTGGCCAAGATGGGCGCCCCCGACATGCTGGATGGCCAACTCGTGGCCGTTCAAAATAAGGTGGGGAAGCGGGAGCCGTGCGATGCACTTGGATGATGTCCAGCCAGCTTCTCATCTTTGTCCCACCGGATTTTTTTAATTTTTTGTAACATCTCGCGGATTGGCGAGCCCGAGCGCGCCGGAGGACGTGAGCGAAAGCGGGGAGGGCGGCGCCAGGAATTGCACACAGCTGTACACTATGCCGCGATGAGTGGTCAGGCTGACATGATTGAAGTGTTGCTGAAGGCAGCGGCTCCAGAGCTCGGGGTGGAGCGCCTGAAGGGACCGGTGAGCAGCCCCGCCACCCCCTTCGGACTCTCCGCGCCTCGTGATCGGCCCTGCGTGCTCACCGCGCTGCAAAGCCGTGTCAGCCGTGTCAAATCCGTTGCGTGCGCACCGTCGGATCGCATCCGAAGCCGGGCGTCCTGATCCCTCCACCGAAGATTGGTATCGGGAGATCGAGCCGTTGGGAAGGAAGCCAGGAGTGAATCTGATGAGCTCTTGCCTGTTGTTCGGATCCGAGACCGGCTTAGACCGGCCGGGCATGGCTGCGTGGCACTATTTCAGGGGAGGGTTCTTCGATGCTCTGGTGCCCGCTTTTGCTTGCTGCTTTGAAAGTGGGGCTTGGTGCTGGTACGCGGAGGGAGTTGCAGGGGGGGCGCACCGCACTGCACGAGGCGGTGATGTTGGGAAGCTTCCCAGCGATTAAGGCGCTGCTGGAGAATTGCACCGCCTCGCCGCCTCTTCTCGAGGCTAAAGACACGGTGGGCTGGCTGAGCTCCCTACTTTCATTTCGCCAGCTCTGATGCCCACGTGGCAAAGACGAGATTGGCAAAGGCTGCTTCGAGTCCTAGTTTGCCGTATGAAACGCGGGGTGCGCAGCGGTTGCGTGGTCGCAGTAGCAGTGGGGTCTCCTGATCCGTCTTTTGCGCTTCCGCGCAGTTCCCGGTGACTTCCACCTCTAGAGTTATCGACCCGAACTCTGAGTAGCGCCTGAACCGAGTTCATTGGTGTGCTTTGGGAGGACAGAGACTTTCCCCTAAGGTTTTCTGATCAACGGTGCAGGCCTGGATGACGCTGAGAAGCATGAGTGGGGATGGGAGGCATGGGTCGGGAGCAGGCCTGAGAGGGTGGGGATGGGAGGCATGGGCCGGGAGCATGCCTGAGAGGGTGGGGATGGGGGAGTCGACGGAATACAGCTGGAGCGCACTGCGCTGCAATGGGCGGCCAATCAGGCGCGCACAATCCGTTGAGCACCAACCTGTGGATGACGTCCCTCGGCCTTGGAGGCTGGGTGGACTTGGACATCCATCTCGTTTCCCATAATCATTGACACTTTCTGTGGGAAGGGACAAAAGGGTTTGCTTGGTAGACGGCCATAAGCAGGACATGTGACATCAGTGGAACGCGTGGCTGCAGGGCTCGATCGAGTCGATCAAGATTTTGCTGCAGCATGGAGCGAGCGTGCACGCGGCGGACGAGGTGCGCTGTGTCTGAAGGGTAAAGTAGTGAGGGCAGCAGGCGCGACGGACGGTGAAGGTATTTGATGAGCAGCCATGGTGGAGTGTGAATTGATGCGGTGGATGCGAGAGGATTCGGAGGGCTGCAATTTGGCCTAGCTTGCGCAGTCGGCTTTTGTGATTTCCGAAGGGGTGTGGGTCTGCGGTGACATCATTGGCGAGCAGGATGGTAACACAGCGTTGCACGATGCAGCTGCGAGTGGGAACGTGGCAGCTGTCAGGCTTCTGCTCGTTGCGGGTGCGGACATTGGCCTTCGGGAGCTTCAGGTGCGTTTTGGCCTCATTTGCCGTCCCGCGTGCCCTTCCTGGCCCGCGCGCTGCTTTGGCAGATGCCGCGTGTGGTGGAACACTTTGCTGCGCAGTCCGCCTCTCTTCAAGGGACGTTCCTAGGGTCCGGCTTCCCCTAGGTGTCCACAGAAGTACTTTCTTTGGAGTACCAGGCGCCCATGTTTGCGGGCCGTTGCAACAAGCTCACAGGCCTCCTGGCCAGACTTGGTGGCTTTGGCACCGGCTGCTGTATTTATGTTGGGTGGTTGCAAAAATACTTACAGATGGCGGCTCTGCACAGATTGTGCATGAGACTTGATGCAGAATTTCGAAGAGAGGACTTCTCATTGACAAAATCTGCATGACCACACATCGGAGCGAGCTTACTGTGGGAGGAGTGTGTGGGCTTCAGGCCGGGAACACACCCTTGCACGTGGCAGTGATCAACAACCACGTGGCGGCAGCTAGGGTGATGCGGGATTTCGATGAGGATGGCAGCAAGAGACGGATTGAGAATTTAGTACGCTTTCCCCTGTCCTTTACCTGCACCCCCCTATCTGCGGCCGCCTTGCATTGGCCATTGGGGCCAGCGAAATTGTCATATGGCTACTCCAGCATTACGAGAACACAGAAGCCGTGACATGAAACATACAAGGCTTCAACGCAGCCCCTTCTGCGCCATGTAGCAGAGGGCATCCAGCATCCACTGAGGATAGCAGAGGTCCTTGCAGCCCTCCAGTGGGAGCTTGAGCCGCACCACCCTGCAGTTTCCCGACCCTTGATCTGATTTGATTTTGAAGGGGGATCGCCACCTTGAGGAAACCTGGCAAGATGCACAGATACGCTCAATCATGGATGGAGTGTGCACACAAACTGCATGTGTCATTTTATGTGCTAGGTGATTACAGTGACGCTTCTTGCTTGCCATCGTAGCCGTGCACAGTGATGTTTACTGTGCGGCTCGCAGAAGACAGGGCACAGAAGGAAGAGGGGGGTGGATCGGATGGGGACCAGCAAGGGCAAGATTAGGGGAACCGTGGGCTTGAAAGCAGGAGTGGAAGCACACATGTTGTGATGGGAGCTTCCAACCACGAGTCAGCTGATCTCATTGCGAGCTGCGATGTGACTGATTGTTTGCGAGCGAGCGTGTGCATCGCAGGACAGGAAGACTGCAGCCCAACTCGCATCATCAGAAAATGATGCCATGATGCTGTTTATGAGTAAAGACAGCGAGCGCCGGATCATGCTATGAAATGGGACTCTTAGATCTGAAGCACGGCCACATGCACATACAGAATGTTTTATGCAGCTCTGACGGTGTGCACAGACATTCACAAGACATCATGGACATAATCTTAACCTTGTGTAAGGCCTCTGTTGAAAAAGGTCTCGGTTGGCTTTGTAATCGAATTCTCGGAAGCATTGAATTTATTGGCAGGACGAGACATAGAACCATACATGGTAAAGAATCTGAACAAGTTAAAGTCTAATTCTGGATGGTCGTGTTAGTTGCTATACATGTCAGCTGTAAAATATCTCTTTGAGCAAGACATGCAAGTTCTTCTTACCAGTTGCACTGCTGTGGACAGCTTTCTCACCTTAGTCACTCGTCATACTATGAATGTCCACGGATCATTCCGTATATATTGTTGCAACTAATATATAACAACTAGTCAAGTCTGAAGCCATGTAATCTTTGGAAGGCCACAGGCATTCTTAATGATGCATCACGAAAAATGAGAGGAAACGTGCAACTTTCCATCATAATTTTCCAAAAACCACTGTTATGAAAAAACTCACATTATCGGTGTTACTTGCACGCATGCATCTTCCCCTCAACTTTAGCTTGATTATAAATATCGTCCCCCAACAGAATCAAGCATTATTTATTGACTGCATCAACATTCTTTGAGTTATATGTTTACAAAATGTATATTATCAAAATTTCTAAATTGATCCTACAGCATGTCCTACCACTTTCTGTACACGTTCTCCCCCTCAAGTAAGGCATGCAATATGCATTCCTTCACCACCCATCATTTACAGCAGCTTAAGCAGAAGAGCCCGGAAGATAACGAAGCAAAATTCCGTCGTTTCCTAGCACGAATCCAGTGTTTTTGTCCGCAAACTTCACAGTGTACAAATTGCCGGCCAAGCCGTCAAGCCCCTTTTCCCGTTTCCATTTCTGTCACACCATCACCTCTCCAGATAAGCAAAATGTGAAATCGGGGAAGAAGCAATTATCTTGTTTCAGTGTTTGCCCGCAGAATCTCACTGCAGGAATCAGCTTGCAAGGAAACACTCCACGTGAGGATGACCTACTAAATTCCCTGCCCAGCTGGCATAAGATCCGATAGAGCTACTAGAAAAGCCCCAGCATTGTATCTGATTTCACGTGCTGTGCAGAGCCATGGACAGCAACCGCACAACAGCTTGAAAACCGAAAGGTTGAACCCATTTTACCTTCGCCTCGACAAGGTGTTGAGGCCTATTAGGCTCTCAAACCTTTACTCAAGTAGGGCAGTGTACTTATCACGGTGGAACACTGTGTTCCGCTGTGTGAGGTAAGAAGTTACACACTAATTAAGGCCTGTAAAACAAGACAGTTGATCGGGTGGGTGTTTGTAGCCAGGGAGGATGCACCTTGCCACCATCGACAGATTTCAAGAGACTGCCACTGCCGCCGGAAGCCCAGACCTCGTTATCCGTACGGAAGCCCACGTCCAAGATTCCGAACCCACGGGCTCCAATACGTTGCTGCTCAAAATCCTCTGAAACGCCATCTCCTTCCCTGTTCCAAGCCGAGCACACCCCTGTGAGGGCTTCCAAAGCGCACCCCCTCCACGGAAGACACACACACGCCATATTTCGGAGCACAAACCCCAAGAACCAGAGGTTCAACCTACGCAAAAACTTCTCAGGCTCCAGCAAGACCCAGCAACGAGCCGATGAAAACACTTTGTGCAAAGGGGAACCATCATCTGCTCTTGGGCAGGTCGTGCAGCAGGCGCACCCGAAGTAGAGCTCGCCTCCTCTAGCGATCAGCCACAAACCTCCATCGTTCCTCCAGCCCATGTTTTGAATGCGGCGGGAGCTAGCACGGTTGTGTGGTTGCCAGAACGTCTGGACACACGAAAACAGCACTTCCGTCTTAGCGCTTCCGACAGACTTCGGTGAAGAGGGATCGGGACGAGGCAGCAACCTCGCCTTTCAGCTCCTCCCCGGCGGGATTCCGGTGCACTCGCCTCTCCTCTTCTCGCCTCTCCAGCAGCAGGGCACAAGTGTACACTGACGCATGCTACCGATGCGACCTCTCGCCTCGCTACTAATACTCGGTGGCATGCAGCGTTGCAACAGTGAGCAAAGAAAGTGGAGGAAAGCTCCGTCGCAGCCTAGGCAATTCGAGGTGACACGCGAGAGGGGGTGAGGCTGCACCTGCCCGGGCTCCCAGGTCATGTAGAAGTTTCCACGGGTAGACACTCCGACATAGCTGCCATCGTCGGCACGGTTCACGGTGGCGAAGCTTCCTGCGAGGTACCTCTCGCCTCCGTCCTCAAGATATGCCAAGCATTCGCTTCAGTGTACGCGAGCAGCAAGCAGCATGACAGGAGGAGACAGGTGCTGTAACGACGGCTGCAGCGAAGCTTCAAAGCAAAAAGTGCAGGCTAAGCTCCAGTGACTGCCAATCTGGGCGAGGCCCTCGGGCAAAGAGGGCGCCGACTCAAGAGGCACTTGTGTACCTGTGTAGTAGCTCGCCCCGCTGATACCGCTGGAAACCGTTCTGTTCAGCGTGGCATCGACGGTCTCCTCCACGGCAGCCTTCCACGTGCGGGCAGCTGTCGCGACGGACCCTCGCATATTTTTCAGAACATCGAGAACATCGCGGATAGGAAAAAGGGGGGAGGAGGAAAGCCCCCAAGTGGTCTTACATGAACGACGTACACGGCAGGCACACGTTACTTGATCAGAACACGCTTTGCACTCAGGTCAGGGCGAGCTGTGTAGCTAGCAACGTTCAGAGTACCAAAGGAGTGAAGTGAGCCTTGGAATATCGCGAAGTGTGTTTACCGTTGCTTGTAGCGTAAATGGCACCCTGGTTGGTGATCAGTTCAGCACCGCCCTTGCCATCAATGGCAGTGATCAACTGCGGGTCGCCTGGCGGAGGAAGTAGACACAGACACGAGTTAACGAGCCGTTATCAAATTCTTAGCCAGCAGTAAAGCGCCTCTTTCAAGCAAATAAGCAAAACGAGTACCGCCCAGGAGGGCTGCATACACACTCGACCAGGACGAGTGTTGTTTCGCATCGGTCCCACCGCAACGTAGTTTGGCAGGGATCGGTTAGTACGTGCTGCAGCGGAGCGAAATGTTGCTGCAAGCCGAAAAGCTGAAATACAGACTGGGTGGCGAGAGCCGTACCGGGAAGTCGGGCGCTGAGGGGAACCCTCTCCCAGTTTGCTCCGCCGTCGGTGGTGTGGTACAGGATAGCAGGCTTTCCAATAATGAAGCCCTCGTTACCATTGAACGAGATGGAGTTGAAACGGTAGTTCAAGCCCTCCTCCTCGAGACTGCCCAAGTAGAAATTCTCCCAGGTCTTGCCGCCGTCCTTGGTCTCCAGAACAGTTTGACGAGTACCGAGCAGGAAACCTGTAAATAACCCGAGCACAGGTCCAGCTGTCAGCGACATTTCAGCACATAACGTTAGACGCAGAGCAAAGAGACGTGCCAGTTACACAACCCGTCCGAAATAGGCGATGTTCAACCCAAGGCGGGTGCAGCTCAGCCACGAAAATACACTAGACCTGGTTTAACCGTAGAGAAAGGCCGTACGAGCGGCTGAAACAGAGAACGCTTTGAGAAAACCCCAACAGGAATCTTGAGCTATTTCGCAACGAAACTGCTTCTCGTGAGCATACCGTGGAGCGGATCATCGGGCACGAAGGCAATGTCCAGCAAAATAACTCCTTCCTCGACCGGCAAATCGACCTGCGCTTGCACAGAGACGATCCGACTTTTAAGGTAACTGGTTGTCGAAAAAACATCCGATGATTAATGTAGAGGCTATCCAACAGAGAGAATCAGAAAGTCCGGAGGGCGCTTTCGATTTAATAAGCTCGCGTATTGCGTTCCAAACCGCGCGAACACACGACCTGGCGTTACCTCGTGGGTTTTCGTTACGCTACACGGGTTGAATGAAGAGCCTTCGAATTTCAATTACTATCAGGTGACGGATCAACACTCAAACACTAATTTTCCAGACAGCAGAACTTGAACACAAGTACAACGAACCTATGCAAAACGACGGCGTGCTCCTTTTCGGATGTCTCTTCCCTCGATACTTTATGAATGCAACTATGTTAAAGTCATGAGAAGTAGTTCCTCCCGGGTCAAGTATTGATATTATCGCAGCATTGAAAAACCTAAGATACTGAACTTACTCCTTGAAGTCTCATGAAGTCTGTTTGAGTTGCATCGAAACGTGTGGCAGGAAAGCAGTTGACGAGTTCTCAACACAATAACGCTCCCCACAGCAGAATTCTCTCAACCAGCGCAATAAATGAGCACTGAAAGGAGGAGTCACCTTTTCCCACTGAGAGCTAAAAAACTCTTCGGCAAAGGCTCCTTGTGGCAAAGCGATCTGGGACGCGGCTGCCACGCCTGCGCTACTGAGAAGAAGATCTCGGCGAGAGTTGCTGAAGGCCTGCAGTCAAAACACATGGTGTGTTTTTACAAAAAACTAGGCACAAATAAGAGGCCATACTTGACGAAGGGCTAAACTCGCAAGTTGAATCACCACACCTCAGAGGAGCACACGGCTTGGAGAGATCCTGCACGTTTGTGGACACTCGTCTTGGAGACCACAGCGGGGCAAGTTTTGCCCTCGAACTCTGTGGGAAAATTTACCAGTATGAGTAACAAGGGTAGTTACATAACGAATCGGGTCTCAAGCTCGAAAGCAAATGTACAGAGAGACTACAGTGAGACATAACAGAACCTGCCGTGCTCTGACCTGATCGGCGGACGAAGCGAGCACGAGTAGAAGTGTTTGAAACACGGGTAGACGCGGACGCCATCGTGTTAGGGAGAGCTTTTGCCATATTCGCTGCCATATTATCCAGAAATTAATTTCAGGTTTTAGACCACAACGTCTTCCAAGCTCTCAAGTCAGAGACCCAAAGAAAAGAAAGCAGCAACCTCTGTGGATTTGATCTGGCATCCACGTCAGTAGTGCTGTGGTGCGTGGCCGCACCATGTTTTCGATTTCCTGCCAAGATATGACTCGATTTTGCTTCATACGATTGGGTATATTCAGTCATCAGATCTAGATCCTGAAACGGGAAAATCGAGAAGTAAAATAGACGTGGATTTATAGCTATCGTTAGATCAAGGATAAAATTCTGTTTGAACCGGGAGTTTCGCTTGTAGCCGTGTGTCACGGTATGGGGTATTGCCTATACCCAATAGAATTTAGACAAAGTATACGTTCCGCTGGTCGATGTTAAATTGCTCAGATGAAGATTTCCTCGCGGCTAAGGATATAGAGTGGGGTACGGCACCCCGGAAAACTGGTCTCGGAATTGGATTTGGACCATTGGATCGACCGCTACGAGCGTTGACCGTTCCGTTGACTTTTACTATTTAGACCTAATTTTTCCAGCAAATTGATGATTCCTGCGCAGGCATCTGTGGAAGAAGTCTTCACTCACTGAGAGCATATATGAGCTAGGGATATATATCCCTTACATATATATGCTCCCAGTGCGTATGGAGGTTGAGTTTAGCGCGATTCGGGTGTGATCCCATACTTCCGGCTCAAGGAATAGTACGGGTTCACACATTGAGTCATGCAATTTTGCTAAGAAAGTGGGTGCGACGTACACAAGTTGCGCAGTATCAATTTCTTGAAGGTGCTGCAACTTAACGTACGTTCGTATGCCTTGCCATCTATGCGGATGGTTGCCGATACCGGCTTGTGCCCGCTTTGAGCACAAGCCGGGATCGTCGCGTTCACGCACGTAGACACCGTGCGGGCTCATCTTATGATAAATTTTACCTTAAAACAGACCCCAAGGAACAATAAACCGAGGGCAATCAAGGGCAATCAAACGCCTAAGACCGATGAAAAATTTTCAGGGAGGAGCCTCAAAACCGGAAAACCCCTCTTGGAAAATCGCGTTCAGATCTTCACGTAGCGAACCTCAGAGTTTCCAGGCACGCACAAACCTCATGTTCGCATGTTCAGGAACATGTTCTAATATACAAAAATGTTCAAGATAGAATAACATATCCGTGATATATCCTTGAAAAAGGTGCTGAACAGCACCGTTCAAGCAAGTTTGCAGAGCGCTTCTGGAGCTGCGCAAGGTTTTCAGGCCTAAATCTGAGTTTCGAGATCGCGAATTTCATCGCGTTCGATCGGAAAACCCGACCAACGGAATGTATACAAAGAATACCGATTACCGAAACCAGGCGTCCGACCCGACGCGGGCAGGCGAGCGGAGCGGAGGGCAGAGTGAGGAATCGGTGACACTGCACTGTTTCAACGTCGAACGTGGACTTTACACTTTTGTTGCACACGTGATCTGACATTCGTTCTTGCTTCGCAAGCGTGAAGCTAAATCGAAATGCTTGAAATCAACTTTCTTACTTTGTTACCTCTGCTCTTTATCGTTTATCTTGATGTTCTTCTTCTAGGACCAAAGCAAATTGTCTATTGCCAGATCGGTGGGTTTACCCACCGTAAGAAGTTGTTACGGTGGGTAACCCACCTTACACATTTGGGGTGTTTTGGCCGCGTCCATGCGCAATTCGGCAAGCGGGTATGTAGCATCGCAGTATTCGATGATAGACTTAGAATGATCCTTGAAAGTGCCGGGGGTTATATTCTTCCCGGTAATATATGCATGTGTGTGCACGCGTCGGGAAATAATATAACATTTACGCTGAGAATAATATGACAATGTCATGAGTCCGCTGTAATCCTGCAAGCAGGCAACTGTAGAACAGAGGGAGCTGAAATCATCCTCATAGCGCGCCCCGAAGGGCTCATCTAGGCCAGATCAACCTAGGAAACCGCGGCAGGGCAAAACTACGCAGAGCGCTAAAAAGGTCGTACGGGGAAATACTATACTCTATGTTGATTGACACCGAGCTTGGCTAAAAATCTAGGAAAACTGGATATATGGGCCATCCGCGCCGCCTCTAAAGCTCTCGCGACCGTAGATTTTCACGACTGGAAATGACATTCAATAATATCCTTCCTCCGCCTCGGTTCCACCTCTTTTCCCACCACAAATGCAGCCACGCTCCACCTCCACTTCCTCTGATGCTTCTCCGCCGGCACGACCTTTTTAGCGCGCAGCGTAGGTTTGCCATGCCGCGGTTTCCCGTAGGTCGATTTGGCGTGGATGAGCGCCCTTCGGGGCGCGTTATGAGGATGATACTGAGTTCTGACCAGGCAGCCCTGACAGGCAGGCCTCTGAGTCAGAGGGTCCAGATTGAGATCGTGACTAGGGTACGTGTTAGGGTACAGTAGTTCGTGTGACCGTTCCGGGTTTAGGTTTAGGTTTAGGTTATTAAGTTATCACTTCTCTTAATTCAGTTTAAGTTGTTATCCGACTAAGTACTCAATTGCGTTACTGATACATACCTGAATATACCGAACGGGTATATTCCCCTAGGTCGTGGACCCATTCCACGCTAATATTTTCTCACTGCTTTTGCCATGATTGGCTAAGCTTCGCCGCTTGGAGTAGGTGGTGCGTGGACGCGTGTTGCGTCTTCGCTTGGGAACATGCGTTGTGATGTATAGTTGACGTTACGGTGAGGCTCGCGGCAAAGAATTTGTTTTGAGTTTGCGATCTACCTTGGGGAGACACCGGACTTCGCGCGTTACGGTACCTTGCTGGACGACTAAGCTTGTAAGCTAGCTGGCCATTACTCGACATTTTTACACCGCACCGCCACCTCAACGAGACTACGCTGTGATTATTCGCTTTTCCCGAACTGCTAGCGACACGTGTCCATCCACCGCACCACCGATCTCCTGAAGATATTTTGAGAAATGCGTACTGCAAACACTAGAGCGGGGAGTTGGGCCATGCCCAGATTTCGCGAAATTTTTTGAGAAATTTGGGTCAAAATTTAGGCCGAGAAATCTAAAAAATTTCTCGAGAAATTTGGGTGATTTTCGCGAAATATCGCGAAATATCGAAATATCGAAAAGAAATATGCGCGAAATATGGGTCAAAATTGCCGAGGGCGGCGTGTCATATCATCATGTCAATGTCATGTCATGTCACGGCATGTCATGTCATGAGTCTCAGCTCAAAATTCAAAAAGCTGGTTCCTACAGGCCAGCCGACTTGACGTCGAGCGCCGTGAAGAGTCCTTCACCTCGACCTGAATTATTATTCACTCATTACACATTAGAGCCGTGTTACGGTAGAGCCTCTCATACTGATAAGCGATAACACAGAAAGGAGAACGATGAATTCGGGACTTGTGGATTACGATTCGTCGGATGACAGCGATAGTGTCATCGACCTAGCACCCGCTTTACGTTCAGTGCACTGCCATGAGATGGTCGGGTACCATGCTGAGTGTGAGACGCAAGACGAAGCGATAGACACGGGCAGCGTTCTGCGACCACCTTCGAGGTTAGAGCGCGCCTTCGAGAAGAACAGGCTTCAACCTTTAGTGAACCCGTTTATCAGCCAGCGACGAGGAGGATCAGGACCGGCGTTAGCAACAAATGAACGCAACCGCGTTATTCGTAAAAAACCACCGCAAGGGGTACGGCGTGCAGGAGGTGGACACCGAGCGAGTAAGGAGCCTTCAATTGAACCAGCTCAGCGCCTGCGGGAGTTCCCGGATCAATGTCTTCGCATCTCCGCTGGCAAGTTGTTTTGCGGTTGTTGCAAAGAGACCCTCACGGTCATTAAAAATTCCATTAAAACTCATGTGGTCAGCGCCAAGCACACTCGTGCCAAAACCGCTTACTTCGTTCAGCGCGATAGCGACTTGGAGGTCAAAGATGCGTTGGAGACGTATTTCACTGAGCACAACGACGACAGCACAGCCAGCTTGTCCCCCGAGATCCACCTGTACCGATATCGGGTGACTGAAGCTATGATGTTCGCTGGTATTCCGATCTTGAAAACTGACTATCTGCGCCCAGTTCTTGAGCGTGCTGATATCAAGCTCACCGGCTCCGAGCATTTGTCACAGTATATACCTAAAGTCGAGGGTCTCGAGTTTTCCGCTATTCATAGGGAACTTCTAGGGGAGAGTGTGTTCTTGATGTTTGATGGAACGCGACGCCAAGGCGAGGCGTTGAATACAGTTGCTCGTTTTTGCAACGAAAACTTCGAGATTTTACTGCGTTTGATTCAGTTCGTTACCCTTGAGCATAGCCCAGACAACACAACATTGAGCACGACGTTGACGACGTTGTGGACACGCCAATATGGCCTCGACTTCGAGGCGCTTACCGGTTGGGGGCGCGACTCTTGTAAGGTGAATGGGACTGCAACAGGTCGTTTGCAAGTTATTTTCTCGCGCTCCGAGGACCTTTTGTGCATTTGCCACACGCTCAACAACGTTGGCGACTACGTTGGCTTCCCCGAGAAACGCGATTTTATGACTTCCTGGCGGATCCTCGTGCAGAACAACAATGCTGCAAAGCACCTGTGGAAGTCGTTCACGAATTCCGCTATGGTAGGCTTTTCTAATGTTCGGTGGTGGAGTCGTCAGGAGGTCGAGAACGAAATATGTTTAAACTTCGGGGATCTTCCTGCCTTTTTGACGGCGCTGGATACGCAGAACGTGGGGGATGCGACAACCAGGAAGATGCGGACTTTGTATGAGGCGGACCCTTTGTTGTTGGCTATGCTTCTATAAACGCGACCCCCCCAAACGTAATTTACGCGTAATTTACGTGTTTCGGGCCATTTGAGATTTACGCGTAAAACGTATAGTACAATGGGATTTCACCATAACCCTGAGCGGCGATTATCACTGTTAAAATCCATCGAGAGCGGTGATAACCACCACACAATTCCGATATGCAATAGCGCCTTCATTAGGCTTTGAAACTAGCATATATATGCATATGATCATGTTTCAATCCGTAGCAGACGAGCCGAGAGGCGAGAGCAGATGTGCAGATCAGCAGAAGTGCAGAACCTACAGAAGAGGTGTAGAGCAGGGCAGAGGCGGCAGACAAAAGAGCACAAACGGCAAAAGAAAATGATTTCAGTTTTGATGTTATAATGCTCTGATTGCAACAAACAGTATATCATTGTGTTCGTCTACGAAATACCTATTTGTATGCAAAGTTTCAGCCGGAAAGACCTCGTGACTCAAAAGTTATTCACATATCAAGAAACCCTATTATTTTCGGTTATGAGCCTTGGCGTTTTTGAACTGCGTTTTGCGTTCCTGGAACGAGGAGTCCTCTTCGTCCTGGCGCTGGCGAACACCCGGGCACGCAACAATGCCGGCAGCCTTTGTCCCACTGATATGGCAACAGATTCGACCGGGCGTCCCATTGAAAGTTTTATCACAAAACAAGCAAGTCGCCTCCTCCTTAGGGGAGCCGCGTTTCCCCGCAGGATAAAACTGCTTGTTGCCTAGTGAATCCCGCCTCGGCTTTGCGACTCGAACGAAAACCCACAGGAAGTCGGTTTTCAAGTTCACTGTGCGTTCACGGGGAGCTGGCCTTGCGCTTGCCGTTCCTCCACACTCCTCCTCCTCAAGCTGATCATGATCATCATCAGGCGCAGATGGTGATGGTGGGTGTTCTTCACCAATGTCGGTCATACTTAATAATAGAGTTGTCCCTCGCCCGGAGACGGAACACCCTGGCTGCCAAAAGAAAGGACAACGGCCGCATCAACGCATCTGATCTCATTAGCAAATCTGTGACACTGTTGACTGTAGCCTGAACGAAGTCTCGCGCTGGACACGAAATCGCGTAAAATCTCAGATTTTACGTCATTCGCGTAAAATCGTGCTAAAACAGGGTACACGTAATTTACGCGTAATTTACGTGTTTCAGGCCATTTGAGATTTACGCGTAAAGCGTTTATAGAAGCATAGGTTGTTGGAAGTCTCCTTCGCTGCAGGTTATGACGGTACGTTGGCCATGCTAAAAACCACGTATGAGCTGGAAGGCGACCGATTGGAGATCCTTTTAGTTTACCGTCGGGTGGAGGCTCTGCGTGCTTTTGGTCGCAGCTTGCTGCACGGTGCGAATCGTGGCACGCTGCCCAACGTGGATGCTGTGATTAGGCGTGCAACCACGCCTACCGTTGGTCTGAAACTACAGAAGGAGTTTCCAGAGCATGGGCTGTTCACAGGTTTCATAACCGCGATTGACAAAGACGATTCGGCAGAGTGGGTGTTTACGATAAGCTATGAGGATGGTGATAGTGAAACTATGGTTTTGGAAGAACTTGAGCCACTGTTGAGCACACACGGGAATGCTCTGCGGGAGTACGCGGTACGTGAGCTGATGTTGGGGTACACATACTTAGAGAACAGGCTAACTGGGATGTGCGACTCGTCCTTCGATTGCACGCATACATATTTGGTGTGCGAGTTGATGCAGTTGTTTGACCCCTCATATGTGGCAGAGCATGCCACGACCATTGACAGTCTTTGGGTGCAACGTTTGGTGGCGGTTGTTCCGATTGCACGCGCGGATGGTGGGAAGCTGGTGGCAGCTTTGGAGGGGGAACTTGCGGCATACTTGTCGAAGGCGAAGGGCTTCACTTCGGATCATTCCAACGTGGATGAGTTCACTACAGCAGTGTTAGGTTGGTGGAAGGGGAATGCGAAGGAGCTGCCTAGAAATGATGGAGTGCGGCAGCACGGATTGCCTTTTCTTTTTCACCAAACTCGTGTCCATGCGAGCGTGTGTTCTCTCTACTGAAAAACATGTTCGGAGAGGACCAATCGAGCTGTCTTGCCGATTACTTGCGAGGATCCCTCATGCTCAGGTACAACAAGCGCATGTGAATATTTTAAGTATTGGGAGCAGCTATTGCCTTGTTCGCGCCAACCCCTAAGTGTATAGTGAGCAATATCTGTGCTACTTAAAGCTCATGCAAAGCCCGCGTTGTGAAAAGAAAGCACGTGCATAAATAATGGTTAGGATACAAGCGGAATCATACCCCGCTAGGGAAGTTACCAATGGGCATAATTAAAGTGACGTGTAGATGGGTCATGCCCAAATATTTCATGCCCAAATATAGGCTGAAATTCAGCCTATATATGAGCTGAAATTCAGCCTATCTATGAGCTGAAATTCGGCCGATATATGAGCTGAAATTCGGCCTATATATGAGCTGAAATTCAGCCTATATATGAGCTGAAATTCAGCCTATATATGAGCTGAAATTCAGCCTATACGTATGACCTGAAACTCAGCCTATATATAT
>LGRX02007866.1:0-12990 GCA_001247695.2 Cymbomonas tetramitiformis | reverse complement strand
ATTATTTTGACCGTATAGAGTGATCAACTAATCTATTCGTAAATTGAAAAATGCTATGTATATCTAGAATTTATGTTTGATTTACTAAGAACCGAATCAGTTTGAAAAGCTAAAGTAGAAGTGCCGAAAGTTTTGAAAGGCTAATTTTATTTGAGTCCGGAAGGTGAATTTCATTATTTTGACCGTATAGAGTGATCAACTAATCTATTCGTAAATTGAAAAGTGCTATGTATATCTAGAATTTATGTTTGATTTACTAAGAACCGAATCAGTTTCAAAAGCTAAAGTAGAAGCACTGAAAGTTTTGAAAGGCTAATTTTATTTGAGTCCGGAAGGCGAATTTCATTATTTTGACCGTATAGAGTGATCAACTAATCTATTCGTAAATTGAAAAGTGCTATGTATATCTAGAATTTATGTTTGATTTACTAAGAACCGAATCAGTTTCAAAAGCTAAAGTAGAAGTACGGAAAGTTTTGAAAGGCTAATTTTATTTGAGTCCGGAAGGCGACTTTCATTATTTTGACCGTATAGAGTGATCAACTAATCTATTCGTAAATTGAAAAGTGCTATGTATATCTACAATTTATGTTTGATTTACTGAGAACCGAATCAGTTTCAAAAGCTAAAGTAGAAGTACGGAAAGCTTTGAAAGGCTAATTTTTATTTGAGTCCGGAAGGCGAATTTCATTATTTTGACCGTATAGAGTGATCAACTAATCTATTCGTAAATTGAAAAGTGCTATGTATATCTACAATTTATGTTTGATTTACTAAGAACCGAATCAGTTTCAAAAGCTAAAGTAGAAGTACGGAAAGTTTTGAAAGGCTAATTTTATTTGAGTCCGGAAGGCGAATTTCATTATTTTGACCGTATAGAGTGATCAACTAATCTATTCGTAAATTGAAAAATGCTATGTATATCTAGAATTTATGTTTGATTTACTAAGAACCGAATCAGTTTCAAAAGCTAAAGTAGAATTGCCGAAATTTTTGAAAGGCTAATTTTATTTGAGTCCGGAAGGTGAATTTCATTATTTTGACCGTATAAAGAGATAAACTAATCTATTCGTAAATTGAAAAGTGCTATGTATATCTACAATTTATGTTTGATTTACTAAGAACCAAATCAGTTTCAAAAGCTAAAGTAGATGTACGGAAAGTTTTGAAAGGCTAATTTTATTTGAGTCCGGAAGGCGAATTTCATTATTTTGACCGTATAAAGAGATAAACTAATCTATTCGTAAATTGAAAAGTGCTATGTACATCTAGAATTTTAAAACCCTAAACTCATCCATCTTTAATATCTTGTTGTGATAATGAAAATAGCCAATTATTGATTGTTTATTATCCTTTTCATCATGGTAATGGGTATGGTGTAATGGGCATTTTCAAAAACATTTTCAAATGATAATAAATAAATATACAAAATGATATTCTTTCTTTGATATACTTTTATAAACAACCCATTACCCGCTACCCAATACCTTTTATGTAAATAAACAAATAAATTTATGTTAATCTATGTTTATATAATCTCTCACATTCTTCATACCTATCTTCTTTATATCCATGTATTTATTCTAACAATTTATATTTCAAGGCAAATATTGTAAAACTCACTATCTAATTCAACCCCTATGTATTTTCGATTATTGTTTTTACAAGCAATTAAACTAGATCCAATACCCATAAAAGGATCACAAACAAGGTCATTTTCATTTGAATATGATTTAATTAAGTATTCCATTAATTCGATTGGTTTCGAACATGGATGTTTGCTTTTATGATTTCCGTTAGAAAATTTCAAAACTGATTTTGGATATCGATAACCGTCTTCACATTTGGTTGGTAATCGAGCGCAATGTTTGGTATATATATTAGTAGTATTTGCACTCGATTTGTAATATGGTTTTCCGGGAGTTTTTTTGCGGGTTAAATGTAGGTAGTCTTTTATAAAATATATAAATCATTTCGTGACTTCGCAATGGCATTTGATTTGCATGAAAAAATCCTAATGCTACGGTCTTTTCATATACTAGATCGTAACGAAACCATGCTTTATTGCTTTCAATTATCTTATGTCCAAATTTAGTTGTGGTTAGAAAAATATAACATGTTTTTTCTTTACCTATACGCTTCAAATGTTTCCACAATAAATTTAAATCAATTATTTCTTTATCACATTTACAAGCGGTTTGGTTATAAGGTAAATCTAATACAAATAAATCTACGGAATTATCATTTATTTTAGGGAAAATATCGAAACAGTTTGCATTATGAATTTCAAACATTAAATTAATAAATTTATTTATTTTATACTAAACAAATTCCAAATGAGACCACAATTAACCGACGCGTACACAAAACAACAATGTTTAAAAATGATGGATATAACAAATAAAGTACCAAATTCTCAAAAAATGTTTAAAAGTTATGGCAATCTTTCTAAAAATAGCTATAGTATGACCGTACCTAGTTCAAATCCTGAATTATTTTATTTTGATCTAACAAATTCTCCTATAAATCCTATGCATTTGACTAAAGAATTAAAGCATGATTTTGATTTTCCAAAATATATTATGCAAGAAGAGTTGTCTTCACAATCTACTCCAATAAGTTTTGAAGAAGAAGAAGAATTGTTGAGTGAAATTGACACTGAAGAAATTAATTCAGGTTTGAAAAGACTGCGTGAAGATTTTTCTCCATCTCCGTTAAACACACCCGAAAATCAAGGCGAATCTGGTCCTTCATCAAGGACAGTTGTAAATCCAATATTAAGACAAGCATTATCCTTTTCTTTACCAAGTGATGCCGTTATTATTACTGGTGTAGATCGAAGAAACCCTACGTCTCCTAATAGAAATTTCTCACCGGCAAAAACACGTTCACGTACTACAAATAACAATTAAAATTTTTATTACTATGTCTCGAAAACATTTGTTCGGGGAAATTTATATTAAAATGAAATTATTAATTTAATAATTTATGAATACATTTTGTGATAATAATCCTTCAAATATATTTTGTCAAAAAGCGAAAATTGTAGATGACACCAATTTTAAAAATAATGATTTTAAATTTGAAAATATTTTTTTGGAAAAAATAGAAAATAATAAAGTAATAACAAAGATTCCACTCCGTTTGAGAGAATTCCAAAAATTAAAAATAATGATTTTACATCCCAAAAAATAAAAAAACAAACGGCGGAACTATTGAATGCAATACATGCAGATTTCAAAAATATTCCAAATCAAGCAATAAATAATTTTCTTGGAAAAAATACAATTAAATTTGATAATCCTACTCAAAAAAAATATGCTTTAGCTGCAAATTCAGCCTATGCATTTAGTTACGATATTACCATAAATTGGAAATAATTCTTTTTTATTTATTTTCTTTTTTTGAGAAAAAGTTTCATTAACTTCAGTCTTTTCGACCGCCTCTTTTACTTGTTTCTGTGTAACTTTATAACCTTTTGCTTTTAATTTTGATGTGAATGAACTTATATTTGATAAGCCTATTTCCGGGTCTAAATATAAATCTTGTATTTGTTTCTCGGTGATTGATTTACTCATTTATTTCTTTATTATATATCATCAGTGAATAAAAATATTTTTTCATTTGTAATATTATTTTTATCTAAAAGCATTTGATCAATTTTATATGAAATACCATACATTTTATTCATTATATAAAATCCAGGAATTCTAATAATAGATTGTATTTTTGTATTCATCGTGTTCTCTTTTGTAATTTCTATTTCTTCTCCAGATGTTTTATTATATAAATTTGAGTCCCCATTGTCCAATTGACATTTAAATAAATTTGAATAATTTTGATTTTGATTTATTTTAATCGAACTATTAAAAAGTTCTTTCAAGTTTGAAAGTTTGAAAGTATCTTTGGAAAAATATCTTATTTGATTTTCATAAATATGATTGACAATTTTATCCTCTATAGCTAATATAATATTTTCCATATCTTCAACTAAATTAAACGAAATATTATACCGGTCACTCCCTTCAAAGTTGTTAACTCCAAATGGACAATGCATTTTTGGTGTTTCTAAGTATAACGGCTTTTGATCATATTGAATACTTATAAACTTATATGGTTTAGATTTACTTTTTATTTTTGTAAAATCAACATTTTCAATACTCAATTTTTCAATATCAAAATTATTATATTTAACTACCGAAATCATTTTATTAAATTAAGTTATAATATTTATTTTTTAAGTTAGTTTATGTTTATTGTAGAAGTTTAGCTACAATTTTAATGTTATGTCATATTAATGAAGAAAACGCCTTGTGAGCGCTGCATTGCTATTTCTAAAAGTAGTGGGAACCAATGTCGCAACATGACATGTAAATATAGTCCATATTGTTATGTTCATAGAGTTATTAATATAAGTGAAAGTAGTATTCCCAATTCAGGTTTGGGTGTATACGCTAAAGAAGATTAAAAAAAAGATAAATTAGTTGGTAGGTATACCGTTGGCACACAAAAATTGACATCAAATCAACTACCTCCATTAAATCAACGAACGCACATTTGGGAGAAAAATAAAAATTTATTTTATGATGCATCAAAAACAAATTCCGTAGCCGGTAAATTTAATGATTGCACTCCTCAAACAGCCAAGAAAATTAAATGCAAAAATAATGCTGTAATAAATTCTGTCGGGAATGTTCGATTAAAAAAAGATATGAAAAAGAATGAAGAAATATTTGTTTCGTATGGAAAGGAATATTGGAGAAACAGATGATAATTTTTTTTTTTCTAATTTATCATATTTATATTTATTCCACCGGAAACTCTCACCGGACCGGATAAATTCACCGGAAGCTCACCGGAAAATTGACACGTCATCCTAGGGTCTGGAGGATAGTAGAATGTTGTAGGGTTTGGGGATTGGATTTTACCCCAACCCTAGGCGCAGCCTAGGGTTTTTGTGGTGGGGGAAAATTCTGTCCGTAAACGCTACATCATACTACTATCGATTCTCTTTGTCGACACAATCTTTGGATATGTTATACGCTGTTCAAAGGCCTTCAAATTACAGTTTTGTTGATAAAGGTTTGCATAAAATTGATAATAAAATAGGTGCTACTTTTGTTCCAAGTTTTTTTTTTTTATTATTCTGGAGACATTCAATCTTGGCAATATAATGTCAACTCTATTTATTATCCAAATTATCGTGCCACCGCTCTCGATGCTTTTAACTTGGTCACTATTGGTAAAGCTGATAATTATTCCGACGATTCAGGTTGTAAAGTTAATTCTTTAGAAAATTGGTACAATTCTTATTGGACTGCTATGCTTCGATTAAATATGCCTATGCCAGGTATGGGACCTCGTAATTGTAGTGGAATAGATACCCGGGGTTTGAATTCTTCATTCTTTCTTCAAACTCAAAAATCATCAACCGCAGACCCACTTCAAACAGCTTTGACGAATAACGAAACATTTACTATTGCACAATGTACAAGTATCATTCGTATTGGTATGGGAAGAATGATTGAAGTGGTTGTATAAAAACTAATTTAATTGTAATTATATATAATTATGGCTGAACAAGCGGGGCAAATTTTTGCTTCAAACTTAGGAAATAAACCATTAGGAAAAGTCGATGTTAAATTACCAAATATGATGTTAACTTCAGGCTTTCGAAGTTCTTCGATGATGATTGTTCCATGTAAAACAATACAAGATTTGCGACCACCGGCAAGAGTTTCTAATGTGGACCCTATGTCAGGTTTCAAATCATATACATTAGGACACGGTGATAAAATTACAAAACAAAATGCTATGTTTTCATTTCCCAATATTCATCCATTAAACAATAAACTGACACCTTTGGCTCCGACATTCTTTGTGAAATAAAATAAAATTATAGGATATAGTATATAATGTCTTCTTTTGGAAATGATTTTGTTTTAGATAAGAATATCAAAGTTAATAACGGTGTGTTTATTGGTGCTAAAAATAAAACAACAAGAACAACCTTGCAAATGATTGGAGCTGATATCAATATAGATATTGATGGAAGTCAAAGCGGTGACCCGGGTGCTACATTTTTAAATATGGCTGCAAAAGAAAATAAAATGAAAGTTAGATTTCAAGGTTTGCCTATCGTAGATACAACTAATGTTCCTCCGGTTGAAGATATTACAAGTGTAAATGGATTATATGTATTCAAAGCGAATCCAACTGATAGATTTGGAACGGTGTTTATGAAACTTGCTCTACCGTAAATTTAAAAATCATATTATAATATATAATGTCTTCATTCGGAAACACTGTAGTTGCAAGTACATTTAATGGAAGTTCCACTCCATCCATAACTATTCCTGACCCTTTAACAATTAATCAAATAAATGTAAATCAAATAGGTGATAATTCAAATCCTTGTCAAACAATTCATATGGCTTCAGATTTTTTATATCAAAATGATATTGATTTTATTGATAATTCTGATGTAAATAATCAAAGAGAATTTATGAAGTTACAAACTGATGGTGATTTAAATTTAGTGAATAATATTAATTTTTATGATTTTATTTTAAATAATCCTGCAACTAAAGCAAAATTTTCTATAGGTTTAGATGAATTTGATAGTTCTTTTGAAATTAAATCTTTAGACCCTGTTTCCCAAACAAATTAGGAGATTGAAAATAGGAGACAATGGTATCAATGAATGGTCCTTTATGCAAACCACATTGAATGTAGAACCACTTGGAGCAGGTGTACTTTTAAATGATGGACCTCTAATTTAAAACACCGGTGATGTTACTTTGAATTCTGGAAAATTTATTGGTGACGGTTCTTTGCTTCAAAACCTTCCTTCCGGGGCTAACCAAAATTTACAATCTGTTACCGACCAAGGAAGTACAACTACCACAAATGATATTTCTTTTACGGGAACCGGTACAATGACAATAAATCAAGAAAAAGTAAGTGGAAATAATATTAGAATTGAATCTGGTTCGGGAGGTGCGGCTAAAATTTCTATTGGTGAACAAACACAAAGTTATATAAATGCTAATATCATATAGGCGAACGTTCTATTTGTATGGGAAGGAATTGTATGGCTTTTAATGCAACAAATTCAGTAGATACAATATGTATGGGTTCGGGTTGTGGATATGATTTGCCGCCTCAATTCTCGGTATGTATTAGTGATGATTCGTGTAATAAAAATGAAACATTAGAAACCAATATTGTAGCTATTGGTAGGGAAAGTGGAACCTTTTTTCCAGGTTCGGGTTGTACATTTTTAGGAAGCTATGCAGGTCATAATAACGGACAAACAAGTAATAATATTGCAAATAGAATTATAATTAATGGAACCGGAAGCACTTTAGACCAAACAAATCCAAATTCATTTACGGTGAAACCTATAAGACCAAGTCCTGATGTGACATTAGAAAATTTACAATTATATTATGATTCAGTTTCGGGCGAAATAAAATCTGGTGCTATAAATTCTGGAAGTATCGGTTCGTTAAGTCAAGTATTGGCTGTTGGAAATACCGGAGGAAATATTAATCTAACCGGAGATTTAGATGTTACAAATGCAATACTCACAAATAGTTTAAATTTTAGTTATACATCAGCTACGTCTTCTATTACAAGTTTAAGAATTCCATTGACAACTTTAACAAATGCATACACGGCAAGTTTGCCAACGAGTCCGGTTCCTCATACCGGTGATGTATTTACTTTTGAAAATAATACCGGAGCTACAATACATGCTGGAGAACGGGTAGTAGTGCATTTATTTGCACAAAAGGTATCACAACTTGTAAAGCTATTGATGGAAGTTATGTCAAAGGTCAAATGTTAGGTTGTGCTTTGGGAGGATCAGTCAATTCTTCACAAATTACTACAAATAATGTTGGAATTATTGGCGTGTGTATGGAAAGTAAAGTTATAACAACTCCGGGTTCGGGAATATTGGTTTGGATTAAACCTGATTCTAAATTGTAATTTTATATATCATATAATTACCGTTATAGAATAAAAATGGCATCTTTTGGTAAAGATTTGATTTGTAAAATTCTACAATGTGATACGGTTAATGGCAATCCACCGGGTGGAGGTGGGGATACATTTTGGGTATCTAATGATCAAGGTACAATTGAAACAAATAATGGTGAAAAGGGGGTTCTTATTAAAGGTTTTTTAACAGTAAATAAGCTTTGCAACTTTATAAATAATATTATTTTACGAGCATAAGACTTTCCTTCTCCACCTACAATTCTTATCACTACTGATGGATTGACAGATCCAGATTCATATCTTTTGAAATATGCGAATATTGCAAATAACACAGCCGGTATACAACCCAACCAAGATGTTATATTGGCGGTAGACGGTCGTTGGTTTTGTCAAAAACTTGTAGCGGAAAATGATTATGATGATACTGACGCGACTAGAAAATACTTAGCAACCAGTCTAAACGGCTGGTAGTGCAACTATTGCACGAAATTCAAATATTGGACAAGGGTCATTTATAAACCCAATTAGTATGCCTGTCGGTGAAGCCACGGCGTCGGCTGGTCAATTTTATATTGAATCTGGTACGGACAATACCTTCAAATTTAAAAAGCCTAAAATTGTTGTTATTATTAATAATTATTTAATAATTATTTAATCTATTATATTAATTTCTTTATTAATTTGATTTGATTATGATAAATTGTTTTATTCTAATTTATCATATTTATATTTATTCCACCGGAAACTCTCACCGTACCGGATAAATTCACCGGAAGCTCACCGGAAGCTCACCGGACAGGATAAATTCACCGGAAGCTCACCGGAATTGACACGTCATCCTAGGGTCTGGATGGTAGTAGGATGTTGTAGGGTGTTGTAAGATTTTTCCCCAACCCTAGGCGCAGCCTAGGGTTTTGTTGGTGGGGGAAAATTTTGTCGCTAAACGCTACATCATACTACTGTTCTGGATTGTTGGTTTGGATTAAAACCGATTTCAAATTATAATTTTATATGTTATGTAATTATATTATAGAATAATGGCGTATTTTGGGAAAGACTTGATTTGCAAGAATTTACAATGTACAACCGTTAATGGAAATGCACCTAGTTTTGGAAGTACAAAATGGATTGATATACCCGGAACGACAGATGATATTGAAAGAACAAATGGAAATGTTATTGTTAAAAATCAATTGCAAACTGACAATTTGAAATACAATAGATTAGATTATCAAAATTTTGCAACTCAAAGTGACCCTACTTCAGGTCAAGGAATTAGATTTTTACAATCTGGAACAAATTCATTCAGTTCAGTTTGGATAATTCAATTAGAAGGCAACGAATTAAATACCAATATAGTAAAATTTAAAATTCAACACGCAGATTCGGCTGTAAATGATGTTATTGCGGATAATTACATCTTGAAATGTTCTGGGTTAGGTATATTTACAACTATAGCTAATCCATTTTCTATGATAGCATCTAATAACCAAATTGCACCGAACAATCTTGAATTACAAATTAATTCATTAAATAAAAACTTTGTAGCTAATTCAAATATTCTTAGATTTGCTTTAGAGCTAATTCCATTTAATGTTGTTTAGAATTCAGCTATAAAAAAACTTTTCATATTTATATTTATTTCGCCGGAAAGCTCGCCGGATAATTCACCGGAAGCTCACCGGAATTGTCTAGGGTTTCGTAGGGTTTGGGGGTTAGTAGTATGTTGTAGGGTTTGGGGATTGGATTTTACCCCGACCCTAGGGCGCCCTAGGGTTTTTGTGGTGGGGAAAATTCTGTCCGTAAACGCTACAACATACTACTAAAGAGAACTTATAAAAAGACTTATCAAACTTCCATAAAATAACTTAAGAACAATTTATAATATATATATGTACATCCTTTATTTAAGAACTTATTTAAATTTATTTTAGAACTTATTTAAATCTTATTTTGTTACACATTTATTTATGTAATTTATTTATCATTTATTACGTAATTATTTATTGTATATTTCCTTGTCAATTTCTTGTATGACTTATGACATATATGACATAGAGTTATGACATATGTCATAGGGTTTTATAGTGATAAAAAAGCGTGCCCTATAGTCGGTGCCTTACTACTCCTAAAATAACGTATAGACAACTTCATTTCAACATATCCCAAAATCTTATCAACTTCACCCCAATTCTTACAAGGGACCTATTCTTTTGCATTTTTCTTTTTGTTATGTAACATTGATGTTCTCTCATGTCACAATACAATTTACAATTTGGACAAAATTTATGCCCACATATATGCTATTTTCCCTTTCTAATGTTATATTACATTTTACATTCTCCTTTACACCTACAAAATTGTTGACATGCTGTCCCTTGTGTAAATCATAACAATTTATATTATCAAATTTACTATTACAATCTTTACAATATGAGGCTTCCTCGCTGTTAGAAATTGGTTGCCCCTTTTTTGAAAAAACACACAATTTACTTTTGCAGTTACACAACCACTACATACTTACTAATGGAAATGATAAGGTTGACATAGCGTACACAGGGGCAAGTTCCAACAATACCCACACGGCACATGGCAGTGAAGAATCACTATGTGACCAAGTTGGTAGAGCTGGGCAGAATAGCTTGGCAGAAGTGTCTACTCAGGATAATCTGGCAAACTATGAGAATATAACGGAGTGTATTGATCTAAGTAGAAGTTGTATTTCCGACAGGTCACTAAAGCATGTGCTTATCAGCAGGCCAACATTGCCCATATCATTAGCGCAAAGATACAGCCATAGACATAAGTGATCTTGTCAAAGTGTGCAGGGAATGCTGAGGAATTGCAGTGTCTCCACATTCTGAACATAAGTCCACACCCGGTAGTCCAGTCGAAGCGTGGGGTCCATGTCTTCAATTCGACTGAGTTGACTTAAATCTCGTTCGGTATTTGTACGGTACGAATGATGTGCATTCACGTTTACATCTTGTAAACTGCAGTGTGCAATTCTCGCGAAACCAGCTACTTTCGAGAGCAAACCAGAAATTTGGTCCGTGCGACCAATGAAATCAAAGACCCCTAATGAGTTCAATACTTCCTGTATATTCGTGTCATTAACGATGACTTTGTGCATATTCTTGCTGCGCTTAGGACCCCTATATCCGGTAAATAAGAATTGCGCTTCGAGGTTATCTAGCATGAGAGAACGGGCTTTCTTCGCTGTGTATTGTGCGTTGTGAAACCACATTGCATAGGCTGACAAACGCATATCTCCAGGGTCCCGCAAAACTGTAAAGAAAAAAGCCTTGCAGGATGCTTCAGCGTAGGAGTTTTTCAGCAGCGCCGCGTCAGAACTTATAGAAAGCCAGGAAGGAGAGTTGCCATGGACAGTCATGATCAGCCTGGATACAAACAGGGGGTTCGAGACCTCCTGCTCAAAAAGCGGCCGCCACTGCGAGCTTTTAATATTATACACCTGAGTGAAATTTATCAAGTTCCTCTCGAACCATGTGGAAATAGTTGACCCACCAGTTTTGGGCACATGCACGAATAATAACTTGATACAGATATCGCTAGCGATTCCCGAAACAACGTTGGAAGATTGGCTGAAGGGAAACGCTAGTATCAGGATGCACGACACAATTATGTGAGAAATCATGCAAAACCTATCTCTTTCCAGTGAATCTTACGTATATTCCTGTAATAGGCACAACGCTCAGGTGCCCGACACTAACACATATTCTTAATAATCACTATGTAATTCAAAACTCGCTATCACCGATAGGGGCTGGTGTAAAGCTTGCTAAGCACTTTCACGCCATACCAAAGAGGAAATTGTCAAATATCCGCGAAAGTTCGATTAATGTGCGTTTTTTTATGAAGCTTGGCGTCTGTATAGTAGGGATGAAATGGGTGTACTTTTATGATGAAAGCATCCGTTTAAAAATTCAGGGGCTAATGTAATTGCATGTGCAGGGAGAACACCTTTTTGCCAACGTTCGCTTCCCGGTAGGAGTTCTTTCGCGTGAAGGCTCTGCAGGCTGTGCTCTACTGCCCGTCCGAAGGAGGACAAGGGTGAAAGAGAGGAGAATAGAGAGTTTCCCGCAAATTCGGCAGCCCAATTCTTTCGCTAGTCCGACGTGGGCATAAAATATCCATCTTGTTGTAAACGTCCGATGTTACTGGTGAAGTCTGCGAGCGCCAATTTTGGTTGGGTCTGAATCGAATATTCATGTTGTACAGTCAGCCGAGCGAATTGAGTCGCTGCCGAATTGAGTTCTCATTTCGTTCGAATTTGGCCTCGATCGAGCGAATTCAAGCGAATTCTCACGAGCGAATTGAGCAAATCGGCAGCCGATCCGACGTGGACCGACGTGTCCCCGAAAAATGCGGCATCTCCTGACGTCGGACTAGCGAAAGAATTGGCTGCCGAAATTTGCGGGAAAGTCACTAATAGGGAGGTTCCGATTTGCGATTCCGGGTTACGGATTACGAGTTATCGTCATAGATTCCTTTTTTCGCATGACACCGATGACGATTACTCGTAATCCGGGAAAACGTCAGTCCCGTCCTTAAATCTGGTTTGGGTAAAATGAAAATTCGTCGCGTCGCGTAACTTTTGATCGCAGCGATTTGATTGGTTGGAAAACTGTAAAGCGCTACGCAAAAGTTACGCAAGAGCGTCGCGTCGCGGAGATGTTTGGCCAAAGATCTTTTGCGTAGCATGCTACGCAGAGATAATTTGTCCAACATTTACGCGACGCGACGCTCTTGCGTCGCGTTTTTTGGTTCCACGTAGGATAAATTTGAAAACTGTTCGTCAGATCAAATCGGAGATAAAATAAATGGACGCTCCTTGGATATGCGACGCATGTGTACGCTCCACGTAGGCAGGTGCGACGCCTTCACAGATCTTTGGATAAAATTCGTCGTATAAAATACAGATCTCCCCCGTCCCCCCTTGCCTTTTCCCCCACCCCCCCC
>LGRX02007862.1:0-16296 GCA_001247695.2 Cymbomonas tetramitiformis | reverse complement strand
AGCGATTCTACAGGTTCCCCGGAGCGAGGCAGCCGCGGCAGCAGCAGGCGTAGAGGCAGAGGTAGCAGCAGCGGCAGCAGCAGGCGGCAACGGAGGCGGAAGAAGCAGTTAGCCAAGAAGAGGGCAGCCGTGCTCAGACAGCCGTGGCCATAGCCAAACAGTACTCCACTCTAGCGATTAGCTATGGGCACGCTCAGAACCACAGAGCTCGGGAGTCACTGATCAGCCCGGTGATGCAGCTGGTAGGACCCAGACGGGATCAGGCTGTTCAGAGCGGCACGGATTGCAGATGCGGTAGACTGTTGTTGTCACCAGCTGGAGGGGTTAAGGTCGCCTCTGGGTTAGTATGGGACGTCATGCTGGGACCCAACAGAACGTGTGAGCAAGTTCCACTCTGTCAGAATTGTACTCAGCCGCCCTGGTCTGGTGCATTGGCCCAACTGCCCAACATCCCAACTCCCAGTGTCACTTTACCACAGTCACAACCCCCTCGACAGTCCCAGCCTCCACCTCCACCAGAGGAACCTGAAGAAGAACCTCCGAACTGTCCACCGCCCCGAAGACCAGTCGAGCAGGAGCAGACAGAGAGGGATCAACAGCGGGCAGACTATACCAAGCTGAAGGAGTTGGAAGCTGAGGACAGATTGTTGCTTTCTCTACGGAAACTACGGGACCGCATCACCACGTACACATGCCCTACGGATAGCCCCAGCGGGGACAGACCATCTGGACATCTGTTAGCTCCCCTGAAGAAGTTCATGAGAGAACTGCAAGATCACTTCAAGGAGGCACTGGTGAAGAGGGCGTTGACGAAGAAGAAGTCCTGCGACGATGGAGATCAGGAAGGGGCCACCATCACCACCGTGCCAGAAGAACTACGACTGATCATCAGGGACCGGGTGGAGGGGTCAGCGCAAGGAGTTCTAACTCAGAAAGTGTTGGCCAACCAGATGCAGAGTCCGGACGACTTAGTGGCCACGCTTGCGCGAGCGTGTGTTACTGACGCTCACCTGAGTATCTTACCCAATATGCTGTCGCGAGCTCGTCAAGCCTCTGGCAAGAACGCTGGAAGAAACGCCGCCACCTTCCATCACTCACTCATGGAGTCCTTCGACGTGTTGGAAATGCTGCATAACCATGGGGTGACGGGACCAGTAAGTAGAGCGGCACTAGGTACCGGGAATATTCCTAAGTGGACTGACACCAGAACTGCATGCCAGAGTCCACAAGGAATTGGTTGGAAAGGTGGATTTCAACCAGAGCTCTGGGAAGGTTGGATGGGAGGCAGAGCTACTGCGCAGATATGTGGAGCAAGCTACGATGGAGGAGCGCAAGGATCCTGCGCATCTGAAGACTGCCCGCGATCAATCCCCCTTCCCTGTAGCTCCTTTGGCAGAATTCTGGGAGGAAGAAGCATCTCCCAAGGAACAATGCTACGCCATGCCCACGACCACGACTCCAACGGAAGTGGAAGGCCGGCAGCTGCCAGGATCGTCAAGCTACTCTGGCTGTCGAAAATGCAAGTCCAAGGAGCATCTGGCTCGCGACTGCCCACATCAACACCAGCCCCAGCAGAAAGCAGCCTGGGTCAAATGTATCTGGGAGGAGGCCTTCGAGACCTTCAAGAACGCGGGAATAGATACTGGATCTGGCGGGATAGTGGAGCAGCAGCTGGCACTGGTAGCCCCGGAGCACATGGATTTTGCCGAGGGAGAGTCGACGGAGGCCGGTGCCTCTCCCGGACAACGCGGATAGGCCCCCAGGCCCGCGAGGTAAGTACTCCGCACCTCGCTATGGCCATCAGGAGGGAGGCCGACTCTGGAAGAGAACCAGAGAGAGGCAGGCAAAGTCAGACCTACCGGTGGATCACTCATTTCAGAGAGGATCATCGGATGAGGCACGGACCAGGACCAGCGCAGCGAGCGGTGGAGAAAATGAGGCGGGCATTACGCTGGCTGAAGAGGTCACGGCCAATCACAGTGGTAGCACCAGGGAGAACTGAGCCAAACGCTGCGCCAGCACAGGCATCCCAACCAACAGAGGTTCAGATCAGATTTCCTCTGTTCGGCAAAGGGAGTCAAGGAGCCCCTAGCTCAAAAGGGGTGTACCAGCGCGCGTTGCAGCCCCCAGGAGTCAGAAGAGTGCGCTTTAGAGAGGAAGCAGCCCCGCGCCAGCTGGTCGGGAGAGCTCTGCGCCGACAACTGGATCGCGCTAAGCAGCCAGTGCTATCACACGCCCAGCAACGGTTACGCGACGGACACCTGTCAGCAGCCTGGAAAGCAGCACAGACAGTAACGCGCAGAAGGAAAGAAGTGGAAGTGCACGGGCACGGAGTCAGAAGTGCATTGGCGCAGATTCGGGAGCGTGTTGACCAGCTGAGGAAGATCACCCGGGCGCAGCAGGAAGCAGAGGCGGCTCGACCTGCGCCATGGCCTGGTGATTCAGAACCAGAAGATCAGGTCACCAGGCAGGCTCGTTGGCAAGCCAAGATAGCAGAGGCCGGCACGTACCATCTGCCGGAGGACAATTCAGATGAGGAGCTGAATCCGCCTGAGAAGGAGCCAGGACTGCACAAACTGGCCAGCATCAGACCAGAGATAGGGGTGGACGCAGGGTCTGGACGCTGGGGAGAATGGTTGGATGCAGATGTACTAGCTGCTATGGACGCGAAGGGACCCACTCTGCTGATTTTCTGGGCTTGGGTAGGCAGAGTACGAGTAAAGGTCTTGGTGGACTCTGGAGCTTCTTCTAGCTTCACTTCTGTGGAGGCCGCCAAGAAGTTTAAACTCCAGCCCAAGAAACACGAGACGCCGATGAAGGTGCAGGTGGCAGATGGCGCCGTGTACGACGCCAACTCTTGCGTCCGTCCGAAGCTCACAGCCGAGACACGTAAGGGCAGTTATGTCAAACAGGTTACACTGCGTGTCATGCCATTAGCACTCGGAGTGGACATAGTGCTGGGCGGAGACTGGCTACGAGCACAGAAGAAGGTCACATTTGACTACGCCCAGTATGGTAGCGTGAAGTTCGGACATGGGTCGCAGAAAGTAGTCATCGCGGGTTGCAACCCTGGGTCGTCATCTACAGGGTCTGGGCAGGCCATGGGACTGGTAGAGGCACAGCTTATCAGTACTAAGCAAGCCAGGAAGGACCTGCGAGCTTTGAAGAATAGCGGCGAGGAGGCGTACCTGATGTATCTGGCTCCAGATGGCACATTTAAAATGGAGGCCACCGACGACCCCAACTCTCCCTTAGAGGCCTCTGCAGCCTTATCAGAGTCATCTTCATCATCATCATCGGAGGCAGAGGGTGACAACGCTAGGCAAAGGGGGGGGGAAGTTACCTCTGACGAGGAAGGCTGCAACAGCGACAGTACAGTAGCAAGCGTAGCCACCCTAATCTCCGACAGCAGTTCGTCTGAATCTGAACAAGACGCAACAGAGCAGGAGGACTGGGCACAGGAGCAGGTGTGTGCTCTGCGACCGGTGACGTGCCCCACATCAGCGCAACCCGCTGTGCGAGACTGGGGACCTTACCCCACAAGGGCCAGATGGGAGGCGTTCCAGATGCTTCCACGAGAGCGCAGGGAGCAGGCTGCACAGCACCACGCGGAGGAATTGGAACCTGAGTGGGAAGAGGAGGCATACTGTTTGTGGAAAACAGGGCAGGCACTGCGTCTGCAGCAGGAGCAACGGAGGAGCAGAGGGGTGAACCACAGGAGATCGCGCAGAGTTAGCGAGCCAGTACTAGCAGCACCTATAGAAGCTGAGACAGGGCAAAGCAAAGATGGGCATAGCTGTTTCAGGAAGGAGGCACCAGCTACTGCAGCGACACCCAGTGATGAGCAGAACAGCGGCGCGGACAGCAAAGTCAAGCACAAAGGTGAGACCAAGGAGGCCAAGCCGGATGAGGAGGACGCAGAGGTACCACAATGGATCCTGGACGAGCTGGTGAAGCTGAAGCAGCGGTACCAGGACGTGGTGGGCATGGAGCTTCCCGAGGGCGTCGTGGACCGCGACCACAAATCGCCGCTGCGCGTGGACCCTGAGTACCGTGATGGTGCACGACACAAGAGGTGCTACAAGCTGTCCATGGAGGAGTTGCGACAACTTCGTGGACAACTGGACGAGCTCTTGGCGAAGGGATACATCCGTCCCTCGTCTTCACCTTGGGGCAGTCCAGTCCTGATGGTGCCCAAGCCCTCCAACCCCAAGGAGCTGCGACTGGTGATCGACTATCGCCAGATCAACGAGATCACTGTGAAGGACCGTTACCCTCTCCCTGACGTACAGTCTCTCATTGATGACCTGCAGGGAGCGACCATCTTCTCCACCGCGGACGCTCTGTGGGGATTCTGGCAGGTGCCCATGGAGGAGGACGCAATCGAGAAGACGGCAATGACCACGCCGTTTGGAGCTTATGAGTGGTTGGTCATGCCAATGGGGCTGTCCAATAGCCCTTCGTGCTGGCAGCGAATGATGCAGAAGTACTTGGGCCACCTACCGTTCGTCAGAGTTTTTGTGGATGACATCATGATCTTCTCTCGCAACCCCGAGGAGCACCTGGACCACCTGCGGCAGGTTTTGGAGGTATGTCGACAGAATAAGAAGGTCAAGCTGAAGGAGTCCAAGCTACGATGTTTTAAACGCTCAGTACGTTTCCTGGGACATGTCATTGACCGCACAGGCTGCCGACCTCAGCAAGACAAGATAGCTTCCATACGGGACTGGCCGCGACTGGAGACGGTGAAGCACGTGCGACAGTTCTTGGGTTTGGCTGGGTTCTATCGACGGTACATACAGGGTTTCGCTGACTTAGCGCACCCTTTGACCAAGCTAACTAAGAACCTAGTGCCATGGGAATGGGGACCGGAGCAGGAACACGCCTTTGAACGCCTCAAGACCGCTCTCACCACTGCACCGACCTTGATCTTGCCCGATCAGGAAGCAGCGCATCGCGGCACCAGCCCCTTTGTTGTGCAGACTGATGCGAGTGCAGTGGCATTAGCTGGCGTGCTGATGCAGGATCTAGGCAAGGGCCTGCAACCCATAGCCTTCGAGAGTAAGCAATTCTCGTCTGCCGAGCAGAACTACCACGCAGGTGAGCGTGAGCTAGCCGCCATCCACCACTGCACCACGCAGACTTGGAGACATTACCTGATATTCACGGAGTTCAGGTTAATGGGGGATCATGCTCCTCTGAAGTGGTTATTCGCACCTGGACGGGAGCTCAGCCGACGCCAGGCCAGGTGGTACGAAGACCTGGTGGAGGTAGGAGTGCACGCCATGGAGCACGTGCCTGGACGCACACTGGTGGTACCGGACGCTGCTTCACGGCGACCGGACTACGTGCAGGCGACGGCGCGCGAGGGGCTGAAGGAAGCTGGCTATGTGGATCCGAGCACTGACCAGCCGGTGTCTGCAGAGGAGGGTAGAAGAGCTGCGGGAGCTAAGGGGAAATCAGAAGAAGACGTGGTGGCTGGCCTGAAGAAGGTCGCAGAAGAGGAAGACCCCACTTCACCCCTGGACTTAGAGCTCAGCTCGTCGGACGAGGAGGAAGGTGAGTACCCACCGGTCAGTGAGCCCAAAGTAACCGGTGAGCCAACTCAGCTGAACGGTCTCTGGTGGGCAGAAACACCGGACTTATGGTTGGACGCTATGGTCACAGTGGAGAGGATGGCCGCGCTACCAGCAATGGCAGGAGTCCAGACACGAGCCCAGAATGAGCAGCGACCAGCAGAGAAGCAGCAGCCAGCAGCGGTACAGCAGCAGCCCACACCAAGGATGCAACCTGGGGAACCCCTGGTAGACAATCAGGACTGGAAGCTG
Source organism: Cymbomonas tetramitiformis (assembly GCA_001247695.2). NCBI lineage: Eukaryota > Viridiplantae > Chlorophyta > Pyramimonadophyceae > Pyramimonadales > Pyramimonadaceae > Cymbomonas > Cymbomonas tetramitiformis. The sequence goes on along the minus strand of LGRX02007862.1, from coordinate 10,468 downwards.
ATTCCGTCCGAGTTTAGTCGATTGCAAGCCAAGTACGCGAAAGTGTTGGGTGGACGGTTCCAGGTGGACGCATGCTGCGACCTCATGGGGCAGAACCGGCAGGTGGACACGTTCTGGACAGATTGCCTGAAGGAACAGTGGAGGGGTCGCGTGGTGTGGTGTAACCCACCCTTCTCGGATTCCAAGGTGAGCATTGCAGACATCCTAAGGCACTATGCTTCAGAGGCCCGACACGCTCCCCAGAGCACAGCCGCGCTGTTCCTGTTGCCTGACTTCCCGCAGGCTGACTGGCGGCCCTTGCTGCGAGAGTACGGAATGGAGATTGCAGAGACCATACCCCGAGTGAACGAGCAAGGGGAGCCCAACCGGATGTTCGTCTCGCCTGGCGAAGAAAGGGGACACCGTACAGCCTTGCAGGAGTTGCCCATTCCATGGCCCGTCTTGGTAGTGTTGGCTAAGCCGCAGCGAAAGCACTTTGAAGAGATCACAGCTCCAAGGGAAAGACCCTCAGCATCACCAGCAGTGACTCTCAAGGGCGCAGCAGCCAAGATCAGGGACCAGGCAGGTGTGGTGGAACCAGGCATGTTTCTGCGTGCCTTACGAGCAGAACACAGGCGCAGTGAGTACCTTTCAGCCCTGAAGCAGGAACTACTGGCCACTCAACATCACCGCACCGAGCATTTTCGACTGGTGAGTAACATCATCTGGAGAGTGGCGGAAGGGCGCTATCAGGTGGTCTTAGCTCCCGACTCCCCTCTGAGAGAGCTGGTCTTGAGGGAGGCTCATGAAGCACCTGCAGCAGGTCACACAGGGAGGGACAAGACCTTGGACAGAGTCAGACGACGATTCTGGTGGCCGCGAATGGACCTGGACGTAGCTGAATGGGTGAAGACGTGTGTAACCTGCCAGCAAACCCAGCCGCGCCAAGGATACCCAGCAGGCCTGTTACAGCCTCACTCTGTGCCTAGTCGATTGTGGGAAGTGGTGAGTATAGACTTTGTTACTGGGCTTCCCACGACAGAGAGAGGTGTGAATGCCTTCGCCACCTTTACTTGTAAACTGAGTAAGATGGTGCACGTGGTTCCAATGGCGTATAACGATAGCTCAGCGGAGGTGGTGACCAGAATGTTCATGGATGCAGTGTGGCGACTGCACGGAGCCCCGATGAAGATTGTGTGCGACCGGGACCCGCGCTTTCGAGATGCTCTGACTCAGGAGTTCATGCGACTGATGGGCGTGAAGGTAGCCAGCACCACCCCTTATCACCCGCAGAGTGATGGCCAGGCTGAGCGCAGTAACCACACTGTGGAGCGCATAGTGTCATTCCCAGTGTGTCATCTTCGGTGGTCAGCCTGTGACACTCAGCTCGGGTATATCTTGTGTTTTACCCAAGCTTAGTGATCCGTTGTTTCGCCGTCGGCAGCGGGTCCCCACTGCCTGTTCAGCTGTTTCCAGCAATAAGCACGAAGGCATCGGCCACGCATCTTTGAAACTAACGAGTTTCAAAGATGCGTTTTTTGTCATATGGGTGCGCATACCCAAATAACAAATCAGCCGAGCGCTTCCCGTTGGCGTGGGGTATCCAACGCTTGATTGAATGTTGAATATTCATTATAATATGAGTTAGCATGCAAGGTTGCAAAGGCATCGGGACAGAATCTACGAAACTTTCCTATGTGATGGAAACACCGAAATGCTTCCAGTATAGTTATATTGTTGATCAGACAATATAATTATATCGGGCAACAACCTCCCGACGAGATCCAGACGGGACTTGAACCTGCGCGCTCAAGGTGCAAGTCCAACACATAGCGCCCTACGCCGTAGCGCCATGACACGAGATCTGATGACATAGCGCTAAGGCGTAGGGCGCTATGTGTTGGACTTGCACCTTGAGCGCGCAGGTTCAAGTCCCGTCTGGATCTCGTCGGGAGGTTGTTGCCCGATATAATTACATTTGTCTGATCAACAATATAATTATACTGGAAGCATTTCGGTGTTTCCATCATAACTCTAGAACTGCGGAGGCGGCACTGTGGGGGCGGTCGAGTGCACTCACCGACAATCGCGCTATCGGGGGCGCCAAAAACATTATCCTGTCCGACATCGAGGGCCAGCAGCTGCCGATATGGTGCCGTGCCTCCAAAGAACTAGAGTTATGATGGAAACACCGAAATGCTTCCAGTATAGTTATATTGTTGATCAGACAATATAATTATATCGGGCAACAACCTCCCGACGAGATCCAGACGGGACTTGAACCTGCGCGCTCAAGGTGCAAGTCCAACACATCAAGGTAAGGTTTGCGCGGAGTCCAAAAATGCAAAAACTTTTCAAAATCTAGATTTTGAGATACGAGCGATTTAAGGTTGCGCTTAAGTATGGTTAAGTATGGGGGGTGACCGAGCGGTATCGACCATAACTTTTCACTAACGTGGTCAATTTGATACCTGAAGTGCGCAGTATGTACAGGGTGCTCTGGGCAACCCATTTATCAAATAAAAGATTTTTGAAAAGTTTTTGCATTTTTGGACTCCGCGCAAACCTTACCTTGACATAGCGCCCTACGCCGTAGCGCCATGACATCAGATCTGATGACATAGCGCTAAGGCGTAGGGCGCTATGTGTTGGACTTGCATCTTGAGCGCGCAGGTTCAAGTCCCGTCTGGATCTCGTCGGGAGGTTGTTGCCCGATATAATTACATTGTCTGATCAACAATATAATTATACTGGAAGCATTTCGGTGTTTCCATCACTATGCCTTTGCCTTTGGGTTTGGGTTCGAACGTACCCAAACCCAAAGATGGCAAACAACCGAGGGCTTCCCGTGCGTCCTAGCGCACGAAACTTGGCACAGATACTGCCAAGATACATATCTTTAAGCTACCTGAAGCTCAAGGCTTCAAGTTACTTGTGCGCGAAACGCGCAATTTGTTTCTAAGGCAGATGTTTTGGGTTGGGTTCGAACCCAAACCCAAAGATGCCAAACAGCCGAGGGCTTCCCGTGCATCCTAGAGCACGAAGCTTGGCACAAATATTGCCAAGATACATATCTTTAAGTTACTTGAAGCTCAAGGCTTCAAGTTACTTGTGCGCCCAACGCGCAATTTATTTCTAAGGCAGATGTTTTGGGTTCGGGTTTGGGTTCGAACCCAAAACCAAACCCAAAGATGCCAAGCAGCCGAGGGTTTCCCCTGCGTGTGCATGTGTGTTAATTCATATGAAATATTCCATGGAATACATGTGAATATCCCGCACAAACGGGAAGCGCTCGGCTGTTTTGTAATTTTAGGGTGCACCCAAAATACAAAACGCATCTTTGAAACTCGGAAGTTTCAAAGATGCTTGCCGGTCGCGTGCAACATTAAAAGGCAAGGCAAAGCGTTTAGGGTATAGAAGCAGTAGGAATAGTTTTCACAAGCACTAGAATACTTTCCATATGCTTCTGAAAACTATTCCTACTGCCGCTAAATCTTAAACTCTTTGCCTTTCCCTTTGCCTTTGACCTTCCGTTCGCAGTTTTACCATGTGCACCTCGGAGCGGTGGCACCTCGGATCCGGCGAAATGACGATGACGACCTGTCTCAGGTCTGATGACATCTCGATCGCGCGGAATCAGTTCCCACTTCGTGCCCAATAACGTTTACCGTGATATATATATAGTTAAGATATATATTCACAGCTTCAGGAAACAGTCAAGGAACGGGCAAAATCACGGGGAAGCTGAAATCCCCCCCCCCACTGTATGGGGGTCCAGCTTCTCCTAGTATCACCCCTTGCTGCGTGTGTCACTGGTCGTGTGTCACCGTTTGACACCGACCTGCTAGAAAGCTCACTACCGTAACCTTTCTAACAGTTTTGCTATCACCCGGTTTCTCTGTTTTTTTGTGTTCTTGCTGCAGTGAAATTATAGCTATATTATACACACAACTATATATCTATTTTCACCTGTTTCATCAGGTTATCGGTCTCACTTCACGTGAGTGGTGATTCCGGTTGATTCGGCTCGCTTCGGTTGTTCCGATTCTATTCGCTGTCAATTTTTCCCGTCAACATCGCAGCGTAATTGATCTGCACCGTAAAAGCGGCAAGTTCTTTCCGTCTCCGTTCTCTTTGCCGCTTCCGTCATTCGTGGTTCACCTACCGACTGTGACTGGTATTCCACGCACCGTATCCGCCAGCTCTTGTACATCCTGGATTACTTTCTGCCAAATATGTCACAACAGCACCAGATCGGGCTCGCTGAGGCCCTCCGTTCAGCAAGGCGGGCTAGTGCCACGCCCTCACCGTCACCCGCGGATTCCGGCGGTACTACGCCGGGTCCGACACGCCCAAGGAGAATTGTGTCAACTGCATCTTTGCGTTCACGTCCATCGTCACTGCTGCCATCGCCACTGCCGTCCGAATTCTTCAACGACCCGTCAGTCCTTCTTACCTCCACCCCGGTGGAGGAAGGTAGGGAGGAGGAGTATCTGGAACAGCTTTCCTACGCCTTCACGTACTCCACCGACATCATCGCGGTTTCACGACCCGGAGGCTATAACCCTAAGCATGGCTACACCCTCGACACCGAGACTGCGGACACCGACTTCAACGCTTTGCTTGCATCATTTCGACATGTTTTATTCCCCGTGTCCTTCCCCGAGTTCTCCAAGCTACTCGACCTCGAGCACGACTACGACTTTTACCACGCGGTGCTCAACGAAATCATTTTCACCGTCCTCCCCATCGTTCTTCGCGGTACTGCTTTGGCCCTCTATACAGAGGCGGCTCGTTCCCACCCTGGGGACGGCCGTTACATTCTACAGCGCCTACGCTACGAGGTCGAGGGGGTCCCCGATTCCGACTCCGACCGTTTTTGGGTTAAAATGCGCTCGACTATCATCAACGAGCCCGACGACCCGTCGCCGCAACTAACGGCTATCAGTACTCTTGGTGACAAGCACGCCAGGGTCAACCCCGATTACAGCGAGGCCAAGCGGGTGAAGGACCTCTGGCACATCCTCACCAACTCGGCCAAGCAATCTCCGTACAGTAAACACTCGATTTTAAGAAAACAGGAATTTTAGGTCAGCCTAGCAACTTTCTTATTTATATAGAGATATTAAATATGGAGTGTTATGTGTTAAATATTGTGAAGAAATCAAAAAAGCTGGCTACTTTCTTATTGGCGGGTTTTCTTATTACTGAGTGATTACTGTACGTCACCCCCCTGTACGTCAACGTCATCCGCGATTTACGGGGTGGTACGCCTTTCTCTTTCTCCACGCTATGCCTGCGGGTTCGCACGGTGTGGCGTGAGGAGCTCGCATTTGCCACCCCTGTGAAGGACACCGGCTACACCGTGCCTTCTGGTGGTGGTGGTGGTGGTGGGCGGGAGAAGAAGCCGACCTTCAACGCCGTTAACTTTGACCGTAAGCCCGCCTACACCACCGTGCCCGTCGGTGAGTGGAAGGCGGAACCCGTTGGCGCCATGGTGAAGCGCTGGGTGGGTGTCGGGTACCCCTGCATCCTGTGCTTCCGTATGTGGGGTGTGACCGATGCACACCCCGACACCCGTGGATGCTGCCCTTACATGTGTAAGGAAGCATTTGGCAGTGGGCGCGCGCCCGACGCCGCGCTCCCCGCTGGGAAGCGGCCTCCGCCCCCGGCGTTCGCTGCTGCCCTCGCGACCTTCCAGGCAGCGGATTGCCCTGCCGCCGACCCTCCGGTGGTGCCAGCCCCGCAGGCTGACGCCCCGGCGGACGTAGCGGTCATGACGTTCGTCGCGCCTGCAATCGACCCGTCACCACAGCTCGCCCCGTCATCCACATCCACGGCTGGCGAGCCGGTGGTGCCGTCTGCGGAGCCGCCGCTCGCGCACCGCCGGCTCTGCACTTGGCGTGCTCTGACCCCGACGAGGTGCCCGAGGACCCCGACGACGATGCCGCCCTTCATGGCTTCACTGATGGAGACTACGATTGGCCGGCTTTCCGAGAGACTCCGTGGATCCCTTCGATCGTCACCAACGCCGAGACTCAAATAAAAGACCTTAGAGCGGAACTAGCCCGCCTAGCCTGTTTACTTGTCTCTGAAATGCCTAGGCAGCGCCCCTGCACGGATGTGTTTCTAGCTGGGTTGGAAAAGGCCCCCTCGGCCTGGACATTACATTGACATTGGGTTAGGGCTTAGGGTTTCCTTGCTCTTGCATGGCCACTCACACCTTCGGGGTGAGGTGGTGTCACGGGGAAGCTGAAATCCCCCCCCACTGTGTCGGGATATGACCGATGACATACGTGGCCCACATGGCATACGTGTCATACATGGCATACATGTCATACCATGTCATGTCATGTCATGTCATATGTTATAATGACATACGTCGCCAGACGGTCGACTATGACATGCTACAGTCATACTAAGGCAGCCTAATTACCGGTAATTTGAAATGGGCCCCAGTAATACCGGGTAATTTACCGGTAATACTTTCGGCGGTATTACCAAAGTATTACCGCCTGCACGAAATGACCTAACTTTCGCCTCGGGGCGCGGAAACTGTTTTTGAAAATTTCTATGGATAGATAATGGCCATTAGGTGGTTGGGTTTGTGCTATAGCACATGCTAAGCAATGTGAGTACATAATCAAGCGAAGCATTTTGCAGAGATGTCGGAAGTGAAAATGTGATTTCAGATTTGAGACGCTGAGACCAGGAACATATCAAACTTTTATGTCGTACGGCCAACACTCAAAATTTCCATCGGCCAAGTTTCGGCCATCTCGGCCAAAATCTAAAATTGCCCGCGCAGGCGCAAAATTTTAATTTTAAGTATGACAATATCATAAAAATCGCACAATTTCGGGGAAATTTTCAAAATTTTACATAATTCGTCTCGGCCAACAAGCAAAAGCACCCTCGGCCAAACCTCGGCCACAGCCTTCATCGTACGGCCACAGACCGGCCATAGGAGGTTGATATGTTCCCTGACTGAGACTCTGAGACGTAATAATGCGGTGAGATGTAATCAATGCCGTGAAATGTTATCAATGCGGTGAGATGTAATAATACGGTGAGATGCAATCGATGCGGTGAGATGTAATAATGCGGTGAGATGTAATCAATGCAGTGAGATGTAATCAATGCGGTGAGATGTAATCACTATTATTACATTTGGACATTTTAATGATGTTCCAATCAACAACCAAGTTGTTACAACAACCTACACTCGCCACGCTCCAAAGTGAGCACATTAGTGAAGCCATGCCGTCAAGTCAGAGTAGATTGGAATATCATTATCGATGAGTGCAATAATCACTGAAAACATATTCATATGGTGCTTTAAAGTATACATATTACAACCGATTGTTGTACCGAAGCATCAAAGCTGCCTGTGTTTGTGCTCATCGATACTACGTACATAAATTATTAAGAGACACTGAGTGTGCCAAAAAAAAGTAGCAGGCTAAGCCTTGCGTATGTATGCCCAAGAACCCACAGGTTGCAATATATTCAAGTGAGTCGATGTCTGCATACTGTATTGGTCAAGAGACAATTTTGAGCCGCGAACCCCTTCATTCCACAATATATCGTGGTTGTGGCGCACTCGTTTGGGAGCATACTTCATCATTTTGCCAAGCTCCCAACCTTCCGCCTCACACAACATCAAAATAAAAAGGCCAGTCAAGGTCTCCGCACTCGACAAAACAGTTGCCGGCTTTTCCAAAGCCTTGAAACCTGTTGGGCAATCGAAAACCTTGCGGTGGTCAACCAGCTCAGGCTCTGTAGTGTCCATGTCCTCTTCTTCCTCTTCTTCCTGCGGAGCTGCGGTGCCTGCCGGAAGCTCATCATCTGAGGAATCCAACTCGTTTTCAAAACTCAGTAATACCTCATCCTGCTCGTCCACTGGGAGCACTGTTGTCAAATACTCTCTGAAAGATACTTTCAATTTGAATTGCAACACCAGATTTGTGAAGCAGTAAATGGCTTTCCTCACGTTTGACGACCTGAAGCTGGCACGCGCCTTTGAGTGTACCATGTCTGCATTTTTGTTGATACGTTCGATGCCGCAGGCCTGATTCAAGACTTGTAAAACGTTTACGGCCATCTCTACGAGGGCGCCACACTCTGCACTGACAACATCGAGAGATTGGAAAAACACCAGAGGGGAATATATCAAGTGCATGTGCTGTAAACAACACAAGAAGTAAGAAAACTTATTAGACTTCTGCTCGTCATTTAACACTCTGTTTATCTTCGCTCCCACTGCGGTACGAACGTGCTTGTCACCGAAGCCAGACTGGCCACGCAGGGGAGTGCTCAAAGCGTCCTATAGATGTCTTTGGGCACTCTGTGCACGTTGCCATAGGAATCTTTCCAATCGACTAAATCGACGCCCCCAGGAGTGAGGGACATATCCTCCCCACAAGTATCCGCACCGGTAACACGACGTTTTTGTAGCTACCCCCTACCATTTTTGTAGCTACCCGGGTTTGTAGCTTAGCTACAAAAGCTACCGGGGTGATCCGTTTTGTAGCTATAGCTACAAAAGCTACCGGGGTGATCCGTTTTGTAGCTATAGCTACAAAAGCTGCCGGGTTGGCCCATTTTGTAGCTGGCTACAAAATTCACGAAAACGAATTTTCGAGCTGTTGGAACCACAAACGAATGACACCGCACATAAATCATAGTACATTTTTATTGAACTAAGAGTACCGCCTACCGCGCAGATGGCATGTAATACGAATATATTAGACAGTTGTATGGAGGATGCCAAGAAATTAATGCTATCAAACTATCATGCATACTAACTAGCACGAGGCAAACGTGCAGGCATTTCAGATCGGTCGAAAAGATTAGCAAACACAAATTAGACTCTTAAAACACAATAGCATAATTAATACCATCCATACTAGGTTGCTAGTTTCTAGTCTAAGGGTTCGACGACCCGTGGGCGATAAGAAAACACGAGCACAGAGCACAGATCCAAAATAATTCCAAACATGTTTCCTGCAGCACACGAGCGTCGACTTAGTCAGGACGTTGGGGAACGAACCCAATACGGACAAACCTATTGCTGTTGGCATTTCGCCCTCGATTGGGAGTTTACACGGAAGACGTTTAAAAAAACAGCGAAACAGTAAACAGGGAAATAGGTTGAGTAATTCTGAAGTAAACCTGCGAATTTCTAAAATAAACAAGCGAATATCATTTTTGCAAGACTGGAAATTACAGCATGCCACCAGCAACGTTACTGGCGACATCAGAAGGAGCCCGGCGTAAAAAAAGAAACCTGCAAAAAAACGATACGCTAGTCAGTAAAGATGTTGGGACTCGAACCCAAACCGTCGGGCTGTAAATAAGCCCGCCGGTCTCCAAGCACCCCTATCTTCAGCGAGTTTAGTAGAGCTGGAAAGATGCCGCCAGCAACGTTGCTGGCGGCTTCAGAAAATGCACAACATAGTGGCAACCTGCGAAAAATAATGATGCCCGGAGGAGATGTTGGGAATTGAACCCATACTGTCAGGCTGCGAAGAAGCCCGACGGTCTCCGAGCATCCCTACAACGTAGGAAACAAGAACCGGGCCAGCAACGGCTAATGTGAAACATCGCACGCAGCGAGGAAAGCCCCCCTCCCCCGCCAGGCTCCACGCATACAGGTTAAAACACGACCGATTCAGGATATCCGCTAGGATAACGAAGTGGCGTGTAAAAGTTGTTAGTCAAACAAGAAAGCAGAATGCTGAAACAGCAGGCATGAAACAGGCGGCGCAAGAAGAGAGCTTGAAGAATGGTGAAGGTGTGGCAAATCGGGATCTAATATGAGATTTCCTCAATCGTGGATGCGCGATCGTCAGAGCTCGTCGGGGCCGCGTGACTCCTGAAATATCTGAAGTAGGAAAGGTGACTGGTGAGACGATCTTGAAGCACGAGATGCGTGACATATATCCGATCGAGTCTGCTAGTTGTGACTAAAGATCGAACGGACAGTCCGTCAGCCAGTCGGTTGATATTTCGATCGGGCGGTCGAACGGTCGCCATACAGTCGATGTAAGACTGAATGTTATGGTCGACGACAAATATAAATTATAAAAACTGTGCTCTCAAAATTTTGATATCTTTATCTACTCTATCTGCTTCCTTTCTGACCTGGACTCGCCCCGTACCGTAGGATGCACTGGGTAGTATGGCTACAAACAATCTGGGGGCGGTGTCGTGTGGTGATGCATCCTGACGCACACTGTTAACACTGGGGTGTGCCCTGGAAAAATCCTGGGAATTTCCCCTTTCCCTATAAGGGAACGAAGATTGTCCCAGAATTTCCGGGGGAAATTCCCGGTCGGTTCTGGGACACCTACAAAAACGAAGATTGTCCCAGAATTTCCGGGGGAAATTCCCGGTCGGTTCTGGGACACCTACAAAAATGTCACAGTAGCTACAAAAATGGTAGGGGGTAGCTACAAAATGACCCCGTTAAATGACCCCGGGTTCC
>LGRX02007861.1:0-13126 GCA_001247695.2 Cymbomonas tetramitiformis | reverse complement strand
GGTGGTTCGGGTTCAGGCTGTGTTTCTAGCTCTGCCAACTCTCGCTTCAGTTTAGCAAGTTGCAGCTTTGCTTTCACGTCAGCGATCTCCCGCAGTATTTCCTGACTTGGTGTCACGACCTCCGCCTGTGACACCAGTTCCATCAGGCCTGCCGCCCCCTCCTCCCTGCCGACGCTCACCCCGTCCACCGACCTGGTTTCCTCCGATGGCGTGCCTTGCCACAGATTCAGGGGCTCCAACGGAGAAAACATATCCTCCTCCCACCCTGCCTCCTCCGTAGCAGTAGCAATGGGTGTTGGCAAGGTCTCTTGCGACCCCACCGGAACCCCACGGGGACCAACCTGCCGCTTGGATCTGGTTCTCGTGGTAGTTGCCGCTGCCTCATCCGCACTCCTCTTCGTCCCTGCCACCTTCCCTGCCTTGGCCTTCTTCCCTGCCTTCTGAGCAGCAGCAGCAGCTGCTGCCTCCTTCGCTGCCTTCTCAGCAGCAGCTGCTGTTGCCTTCTTCTGAGCAGCCGCCGCTGCTGCCTTTGCCTCCGCTGCTGCCTTTGCCTTCGCCTGCTGCTCTGCCTTCTTCGCTGCAACCTTGGCTGCCTCCACTGCTGCTTTCTTGCTCGCTGCCTTCTTTGTGGCTGCCTCCTTCGCCGCCGCCTGCTGCCTCGCCACCTCCTCCCGCTTTCTGGCCGCATTCTTGGCCTCCGCCGCTGCAGCCGCTGCATCCGCTGGCCCCCCATACACCGGCTTCAGCTCACCAGCCAGAAAGTCTTCTTCTTTCTTCCAGTGGTGATTGAAGCTGGCGACCTGCTCAAAAGTGCCCGCCTTGTGCGCCTCCTGAAAGCACTTGCAGGCTTCCAGCAGAAGATCAGCAGCCTCCTTCCTTGCCTCCTCCTCGATCATAATTTGCAACCTTTTTCCGCCTTTAGCCGTGAGGCTGCTCACTCGGAACAGCACCAAACGACGCTTTCCTGACTCCGCCCCCTCCAGACTCCACGGCCCATACACCCAACAACCCACCCCGTTCTGCGGTTTCCCAGGTTTCACCGCGGGGCCCGCAATCCAGCACTTGCTCGGGTGCTTCTCGTGCGTCACCACCCTCCCAAACGCCATATCCCCCCGAAGACTATTCCGCAGGCTCACCTTCTCGTGGAGGGTCCAGGCGATCGTGGGAGAATTACAATTTATCGCCACGCAGTAGTTAATCTCCTCATACAAAGCTCTAAAATAATATTTTGTCATCGGCGGATTAGGCAGCAGCTGTCGTGAGTCCAAGGCCTGTATCCGCGAGAGCGGACCGGACAAGGCCCGTACCGGAAACGTCACGTTCTCCGGCGGGTTCGCTCCCACCAAGTCGATGTAAAAGTGTACGGACCAGCGCGGCCACCCCGTGTGCTTGAACTCCGCCCCGCAATGCACCAACCTCCCATGAAACACCACCACACTCCTCGCATTCAAGAAGAGTGTTACCCCCGCCAACCCCCTGCCCTCATGCGATTCCCCCACCTTCACCTTGTGCGACCCAGGGTACACCACAAACTGATACTCCTCCGTGTACACCGTGAGCACTCCGTACTCCCCCTCGTCGTAGTGCCTCCCTTGCCGCTCCGCTCCGCAGTGCGTCATAAGGCATGTCCGTGCCATCATTCCAGAGCGCATTTCTAAGTCCCTGCTATCCACCTCCCCCAGCTTTCCCAGCACATCCCCCCCCAACGCCTCCAACCGATTCATCAACCCTGTCTTCTCCTCCACGTCGACAATGAACCGGTGATCGTCCGGTGTCGAGTGAACCTTCACCCCTTTCTCCTTGCACTCCATGAAGTTCTGCCGCACTTTTTTTCGTCTGGTACCCTTTGTGAAACTCCTCGTGCAGGCTGTCCAGGTCCGCTTCATCTTGCATATAAGCGACGAAATAACCGGCTCTTTCCAGCTGCGCTTGCCAATCAGGAGGGTACAGCAAGGAAGGCTGTACCCTCGAAGCAGGATCCTCCTCCCCAGGCTCCTCTGCAGGTCCTGCCTTCATCGCCTCCCCTGCTGGCACCTGTGCAGCCTCCCCTCCTGCTGCCGCGATCGCCTCCCCTGCTGCCTGCTGTGCTGGCACCTGTGCAGCCTCCCCTCCTGCTGCCGCGATCGCCTCCCCTGCTGCCTGCTGTGCTGGCACCTGTGCAGCCTCCCCTCCTGCTGCCGCGATCGCCTCCCCTGCTGCCTGCTGTGCTGGCACCTCTGCAGCCTCCCCTCCTGCTGCCGCGATCGCCTCCCCTGCTGCCTGCTGTGCTGGCTTCTGTGCAGCCTCCCCTCCTGCTGCCGCGATCGCCTCCCCTGCTGCCTGCTGTGCTGGCTTCTGTGCAGCCTCCCCTCCTGCTGCCGCGATCGCCTCCCCTGCTGCCTGCACAGGTGCTGGCTCCTGTGCAGCCTCCCCTCCTGCTGCCGCGATCGCCTCCCCTGCTGCCTGCTGTGCTGGCACCTGTGCAGCCTCCCCTCCTGCTGCCGCATGCGCCTCCCCTGCTGCCTGCACAGGTGCTGGCACCTGTGCAGCCTCCCCTCCTGCTGCCGCATGCGCCTCCCCTGCTGCCTGCTGTGCTGCCTCCTGTGCTTCCTCCTCTGACGCCTCCCCTTCTCCTCTCGTCATTAAAAGGCATGAAAAGGAAATAGGCATGGGGACCGCTCCTGCCTCCGCTGCCTCCCCTCCTGCTGCCACGATCGCCTCCCCTGCCGCCTGCTGTGCAGCCTCCCCTCCTGCTGCCGCGATCGCCTCCCCTGCTGCCTCCTGTGCTGGCAAGGCGAATGAGCCGGAGGGCTGCTTGTCAAAAAACGCAGGTTCAGTTTTGTACAGCCCGTGAAACGGGCCTTTACAGTTGGACCGATGGCAAGAAGCCATATCGTCCATCTCCACCCCGAGGCCAACCGCGCAACGGCCGTGAAACCCGCGTTTACAAATTCCGCATGCGTGGCCCACAGGAGCGCCCTGCGCTGCACCCTTCCCGCAAAACAGGCAGTGCTCGCGGGTAATGTCCCCGCAGCGCTTGCATTCCCCTTTGTACTGCGGAGATTCCGTGCCGCAACCCCTGTGAAAAAAGCCCTGGCATAGAGTGCACTTCGTCGCCTGCACTTCGACCAGTGGTGCCTTTCCAATGTGCGGGCAATCCGGCACCACGCATCCTAGGCGAGGGGGGAACAGAGATTGCCTGCTCCGCCTGGGTTGCGCTTCCGCGCCGGAGGCTATTGAAAACGCTTGACTTCCACGACTGGCCATTTTTTTCTCGATAAGTATTGAGAGTATAAGTATATAGAAGATTTTAGTAACTAGGTGTTACTAAACAAACTGAGAAACTTGTGAGCACTTTCGCCAAACCGTACTGTAACTAACTTGCAAAGCTTTGAAAATGCGCATGCGCTTCACCGGCCGCGAGATCAGCCCAGTCACAGGGAGACTTTGATCTCGCGGCCGGTGACATCTTCTTGCGCAATTATACCATAATCTGATGTGTACAAAGAAAAATTTCACCGGCCGCGAGATCGGTCCAGTCACATCGGAGCTTAGATCTCGCGGCCGGTGACATCTTCTGCGAAATTATACACAATCTGATGTGTAAGAAGAAAAATTTCACCGGCCGCGAGATCGATCCAGTCACAGGGAGACTTTGATCTCGCGGCCGGTGACATCTTCTTGCGCAATTATACCATAATCTGATGTGTACACCGAAAAGTTTCACCGGCCGCGAGATCAGTCCAGGCACATCGGAGCTTAGATCTCGCGGCCGGTGATGCGTGTATGCGTGAACTAGACCTGAACGGGCATAACACCGGACGCGAAAGTGCAAACTCGAAAGACTTAAACTCTCAAGTATCATGAAGTGCGACTATTGCAATAGGAGAGCAAGAGTGCACGTATGGTTTGGACCTGATTGCTATCTGTGCGATATTACCGACTACCAGTACGCGCTCGCTTGTCTACCTTGCGCTTGGGATGTCTTGAACTCTTGATGGAAGCAGAGGGCCTGGACGATTATAGGGGGGTGAATTGGGAACTGCTTTTTTAAAAACAAAGTCAGAGAGAGTACAGCAGCGGACCGCCCTACTACTGCAGTATGGAACTGATTTAGACTTTAAGGGGGGAACTAATTGCATAGGGTCCCACCTGTGGCTTTGGCCACACCCAACAGCTAGCGGGGACAATGTCTTCTCTTCGAGTGTTAGTTGACTTACTGCCGTTGTTGCAAAGCCTTGGCAAAGAGGCGCATGATTTCCCTGAGGTGTACCCGGTGGATGCAGCAGATGTAGAGCGTGGCATGGAACTTGCTTCACGCATCACAGCCTTCGCTAAGTACTGGTTGGATGTGGCGCCCCCTGTGGCGCCCGCTGTGGCGCCCCCTGTGGCGCCCGCTGTGGCGCACCCTGTGGCGCCCGCTGTGGCGCACGCTGTGGCGCCCGCTGTGGCATCCCCTAGACCGCCCGCTGTGGAATCGCGTATAGCGTCGCCTGCAGTTGGGACGACGCCAGTATCCACTGTTGCGAAACGGCGCGCTGCAGCAAGGCGACGTCAGGCGGACTCTCGCGCGAGGAAGCGTTTGCGAGTGGATATCCCTGATCGGGTCCCTGAAGAGGGGGGATCGGGCGCTACCGCTGCTATCGGTATCCCGCGGGGAAGCAAAAGTCACCGGAACAAGAAGCTGCAGGGGGTATTTCAGAACGCGCGTGACGATTTGATACCAGGAGCGCTCGCGAACTATGTGCAAACGTTGGACAGCGGCATTCAAACAGCGGTGCGTGGTGGCATGCGTGCACCAGAGGATCGCGTGGGTATGGGCATAGTGAGCAGCTTACGTGCGGCCTTCGCCTCCCTCGCAAGCAGCCGCTGCAAACTAGACCGCGACATTCAACTGGCAGGAGCAGCGATGGCGTTTGGGGGAGGGGCGTCAGAAACAGTGCAAGAGGTCGCCGGAGTTTTAGGCATAAAAGTCGGTGTGGTAACCACAGGGCAGTTAGGGCACCGGAACTTGCAAGCTGGTATCGGCCTTGAGCTGGCAGGAAGGCGAGGAAGCGGGCTGCTGAAGGGCTTGGTGACTGAAGTGAAGAAGAAGGCAAAGGACGCCCTGAACGCCGAAGTGTTGCAGAAAATAAGGGACTTCTGGCTCAGCCCAGGGATAACGCGGGTGTCCACCTGCAAAAGGGATGTCATACAGGTTCGACGTGAAGACGGGAGAGTTGAAAAGGCCTCAAAGCAGTGGCTGGAAATGACGCAGCTGGAGGTGTTCAGAAGGTTCAAGAAGAAGGAACCTGATGTGAAGGTGGGCTTGAGGACTTTCGAGCAGAAGAAGCCGAAGGAAGTGCGCAGGCTTACCCGGAGGGACACGATATCCTGCTGCTGCAGATATCACGAGGACTTCCGGTTGGCATTGACAGCATACAACCGTGCGCACGAGGTATTGCACTCTAAGTGCGAGTGCGAGGATAGGACGTGTTGCCCTCTGCTAGGGGGGCAGAGGGCAGTTCTATCCAATCGAAAGCCGACAGAGGCGTTCCCGGACAAGGTCTGCGGGCGGTCCGAGGTTGGCTCGTCGACGTCAAAGTTTGTAGCGTCGTTGTTGTGCCCGAAGCCAACGGGGGCAGACGGAGAGCCTGCGGAGTTTCACGCTATGCCTTGCTTGGATGGGTCGTGCGAGGATTGCGGGGGGTTGCGAAACCTGAAGCTGTGCGAGGCGGAGATAGGAAAGGCCGGTCAGCAGGTTGAGTGGAGTACCTACGAGAGCGCGGTGGTGGGAACCGACGACGACGGGAAGAACAAACACCGAGTACAGTTTGTGCAGAAGAAGACTCCGGTAGGGGAGCTCGTGTCCAAGTTACAAGGGTGTATGCTGGGGCATGTGCCGGGGGAGTCCAAGAAGTGTTCGTGCGCGGGCAAGTTCGTGCGGAAGGATGCAGATGGGGACTGGGCGGTGAAAGAACTAGCCGGGGTGAGTGGGCAAACCTGTCCATTTTTAAAGCCATATCCATACCATTGCTTTATGGCCCAACACACGATGAACATGTTCAACAAGTGCAAGGAGAATTTGCCCTTGGGCCATTGCCTCCTTCTTTCGACTTCAGCGAGAACCATGCATTGAACATTCCACGGGCAATCCAATCCTTGCATTGGATTGTGAAGCAGGCCTCGCTACTATGCTGCGTGCTATGGCGGCATGCGGTAAAGGAGGTGGACGGGGTGGAGTCCACGGAGGAGAATCCCATCATTGTGAAGGATTACCTGTACTTTATGGGCAACGACATGCCCCATAGCCACCGTGCCATCCAGCACATGCGTAAACTCATCGTCAAGGAGTACTTTCAGAAAAGAGGTTTGCCCCTCCCAAAATTCATTCACGAGTGGGCGGATGGGAGTGCGGCGCAGAACAAATGCGGCACGGCCTTTGCGGATGTGGTGGAGAGCGGGCGCCCGATGGATTGGGTACGAGGGCTTGGCATACCGTGCCAACGAAACTTTTTTGAGACATCCCACGCACGAGGCGAGCAAGATGCAATGGGAGTTGCGGTGAAGCATGAGGCTAGTTTGGCGGTAATGGCAACAACGGATAAGTGGTATGGAAAGATATTGAATGCAAGGGATTTGTATGAATTCTGCCTGGAGAGATTGCAGTTTGCGAAGGACCAAGGATCCAACCGGCGCTCGGCATTTGGGCAGCGGTTCTTCTTTTTGGTGGAGGATGGCGATGTCGACGAGTCGGGCCAGGGCTTCAAGACGGTGGATGGCACTTTGGCGTTGCACTCGGTGCGGGCGGGAGTTGGCCTAATGGTTGGGTTGAAGCGTGATCGTCCATGTTATTGCGATTATTGCTACGCACAATGTGAGCACCCGCAACCGGATAGTGAAGGGTGCCATTATAAGAGTCATGTGGATGAATGGGTGCCTTTCACGATGGTGGCGGAGGCGGTAGGGGAAGAGCGGCGAACGAGGATGCGTGCAGCGGAGCAGGCGCACGACGTGGCGCAAGTGGAGGTTTCACGAGGAAGCATCTTTGCACGCTCATCGGGGGGAGATGAGAACCACCAATATTATTTGGTGAAGGCGCTAGGTGGAGTGCATCAAGTGCTAGACGCGGACGGCATCAAAGACGACTACTACACACAGGGTGTGGGGGGGAGTGCAGGGGCAGGAGTGCATGCTACCCCGGCGAGTTCGTTGTTGAAGGCAGATTTTTGGAATGGAGGGATGAAAGCACATGCACGGAGTACTTTGTAGACAATAGCAGAAAATGTTTGACGTACTCACATCATATAGTGTGTGTGGAAGTGGCTCTGAGGAAGCGCAAAGTAGGCAGGCAGGACTACTTGATAGTACCGGAGGCGGAGCATCAACGTATCCTAGCTGCACTTGTGTAACTTAATCTTTGATGGGTTATAATGGTCCAATATGCTTGCAATCATAATGCGAAACCCCATAGGAATGCAACGGACATGGGTTGCTTGCAAATTCGATGTCATCGTTGACCTACATGTAGCACAAACCCTGAAACCCTGAAAATGGCCTGCTCAGGCCCCAGAAACGGCCATTTTGGCCCCCGGCGAGCACCCAAATTAAAATTTCTCATCATTTCTTCCACTAAGTAGTTCGTGATGGTCCTTGAAAGGTCCCACGAACTTCAAACGCGCGATTCGGATACCTAACTGAAATCCTATAGCCCCGCGCACGCAAAATGGCCCGCTCAGGCCCCAGAAACGGCCATTTTGGCCCCCGGCGAGCACCCAAATTAAAATTTCTCATCATTTCTTCCACTAAGTAGTTCGTGATGGTCCTTGAAAGGTCCCACGAACTTCAAACGCGCGATTCGGATACCTAACTGAAATCCTATAGCCCCGCGCACGCAAAATGGCCCGCTCAGGCCCCAGAAACGGCCATTTTGGCCCCCGGCGAGCACCCCAAACAAAAATTTCTCATCATTTCTTCCACTAAGTGACCCGTGATGGTCCTTGGAAGGTCCCACGAAGTTCAAACACGCGATTCGGACACCGACGGGAAATCCTCTAGCACCCGCGCACTCAAAATGGCCTTTTCAGGCCAAAAACCATCGATTTTGGCCGCCGGCGAGCCGGAAAATATTTTTTTTTGAATTTTTTTTTTCACTCCGAGTCTTACAATTGACCTTAAAAGGTCACACAACTCCAAAAAGTTGCAAATGTTGCATTATGCATGTGACCACTTTGTGACTCGAACTTTTTGCGACGGCTCTTGAGTTATGGAAAGAGTTCCTGAATGTATAAGAACTCTAAGTGTAACCCGTTTCGGAGAGATGAACTGAACTGAGAATTGTAACATAAAAAGTAAGAGCCGTATCCGCTGTATATTGTGTATTGAAAGCATACACTTGAAAGCAAAAGCATAACTATTAAGATTTACGAAACCGAAGTCTTGTAGTTGACCTAACGTAATCATACCTCGTGCGGTCGTTTAATAAGTGTAGAATAGTATAAGTCCGAAACCGTAAAGAAGAGAAGAAGTCAAGGTGTAGACTCCTACAAAATGGTAATTAGTTCGTGTTTTCACGTAGCTTCCTTGTCTTTCTTGCGCAAATTCTGATCAACCCGCCCCGCCTTGTGCGATTAGCTAGCGAGTACTTGCACTACGAAATCGAGAATGCCTGTGCTCTCGTTCTTGTTGCGCGGTGGTGTGTGGGATTGAGGGTTCCAGGTTGCTTGGAGCCGCGTCGGTGTGGAGGAATCTAGCTCGACGACAATCTTTTAAGGTGCGCGCGTTGCCTTAGTCCTAGCACGCATACACGCATAGCACGCATATCCGTGCTTTTGGACTCGCAGGTGCGGGAAAACCAAATCGCCTCCGTTTTTCGGCAATTCCGACCCTTCGCGGCGGAAGCGCTGCGCAAATTTTTCAATTTTGCGTAAGCCTTTGCTGAAATTCGGGGTTGGTTCGGGATTTCCCCTACCTTTAATTTAGCCTTCTAGTCCCCCCTATTCGGGAATCTCCGCGCTTCGGCCGGTGTGCTTACTTGTGCTCGCGCGCAAGTGGCGTATTCCTAGGATCGGGTGCTAGTTGCCACACCAACCGCTTTTCGATTGGTTAAATTGCGAGCGTGCAACGTTTGATGTCCCCCATGGGGCTTTAGCTTTCTAGGATCTTCCTTTCCGGAAATCTCCGCGCCTCGGCCGGTGTAGCCACTTGTGCTCGGGCGCAAGTGGTAAATTTCTAGATCGGCGGGTGCTAGTTGCCACGTGTGTCGTGTACACTTTCGGCTTTAGCTAAATTAGGTCTCACGCATAGCACGCATACTATGCCCATGTATTCAGATGAAGAGGAATGCCTCGGTCGGTCGGGCCGGCGTGGGGGGGGTCGGGCCGGCGCCGCCCCCGGCTCAGCCGTGGGGTCCGGTCGGTCGGGGTCTCGCGCTGCAGGCCTGTCGGTTGGCCCAGGCTCTGGGGAGTTCTGGGGCGCAGCTGGCGGGTCAGACAGCCGGGATTGGCGCTCCCGTGAGAGGGGGGGGGAGTGCGGCGCGCGCTTGCGCGCCAATACGGCGGTGAAGCCCTCGAGGTTACACCGGCGCGCACGCCCCTGAGAGCCCCTCCAGGGTTGTCTGGTGGGCCCCGTAGGGCCTCGCCACCAAAAGCCCCTTCACCAGCGAGGGTCAGTGGAGCTGAGCCAGTGTCCGAGCTCGCATTGAGCTCGGCGCTACGGCAGCCGGCGCGCCGGAAGCGTGCGTCGCCCGAGGCTCCGGCACCGCCGGCGGCAGGCGCCGGCTCCGGGTCGGACTCGGACCGCTCTGCTAAGGGGTTGAACCCCTCGGCAGCTCCCTTCTCCCCACTCCCTGCGTCCAGCAGGAGTGCGAGTAGTAGGGTCGTCCGTCAGGAACCGACGTCGGGACCGGCAGCATCCTCCCTCTCTTCCCTCGTGGGGAGCGAGCAAGGGAATCTCATCAGTGCCCCAGGGCGCTTTGAGGTTTACCGAGCCAGTGACTGGAGTCCCCCGGCAGAAGGGGAGTCTGATGATGTCCGGCGCCCAGAGCAGCTAGACGTCGTCCAGTCACGGGGGCGCGAGTCTCGCATCCAGCCCAATCCGGCTTGGCGAGGAGAGCGACGTCAATCCATGCTCGCATTGGCCCTCCGTCAATGGAGCACCTGGGCGCTGAATTCAGCGCAACGACGTGCGAGAGTCTCCCTGCCATCTCGTCAGCGCGCAACAGCGCGGCTTGCGTGGGTCGCATGGAGGGCCAGGACGGACCAGTCAGCGCATCAGCGCGAGCTCCAGCGCCTGGCATTCCAAGCGTGGAATGACGTCACCCAACAGGTCGCCCAACTTCAAGGCCTGTTTGACAAAGGCAGTCGGCGCCGGGTCGAGTCCGCTTTCGCAGCATGGCGCCAGCATGTCGTCCAGACACAGGGTCTGTGGCGCAGAGGCAGACGTCAAGCTGGAGCTGTCTTCATGGCATGGCACCAGCAGACGATGCTCGCCAAGGAGAGGAGCACCTGGTGGGTTGGAGCCCGGAGACACCGGATGACCCAGATGGGCAGGAGGTGTCTTCGCGAGTGGCGCCGGCTCCCCAGGACGACCCCAGTCAGCTCGGACTCGTCCCAGGGAACGAGTGCCCGCCGTCCGGTAAGGAAGGCGGGAACCTCATCCGGTGTCAGCTCTTGCTCGGATTCCGACCAGGAGTCTATGTGGCAGGACATCCGTCGAGGCCTAAAGCGCCTGGGGAAAGACCACCCGCTGTCAGGGCTAATGTGGTTCCAGCTCAAGGACTATGGGCTCTCCGAGGACGGCGCTTATCGCCTGGAGATCCACCAGCAGTCAGTCTCCGAGTCCAGGGTGTTGATGCAGCAAAAGCGCGAGGACCCTCACAACTCCCTTGGGAGGTGTAGATTCTCTGTCTTTGCCATCAACGCCGGCAGACCAGGGGAGCTGGTACGCCAAGGGGCGGACCTCCAGGAGGTAAGGAGAGCGGTCGTCGCGGCCGTCAGAATGAGCGGCCGCACCCGGAAGTCACACAGGGGTCTTAGGAAGTCAGGTGCAGCACCTCCGAGTTCCGCAGCCCCCGGTGGGAACTGGTCGAACCGGTTTGCTCCCCTCTCGTCCTCATCGGAGGAAGAGCATCCCGCGGAACGTCCGAGGCCCAGGACTCAGGCGCCTAAGCCGAGCGGCCCCAGTCGCCCGGTGCCTCGCACCCGGAAGCCCAGTCGAGCACCATCGGCCCCGCACCCCGGTCCGACTTCCTCAGGGAACACGTCGTCGTCCCCGGAGTCCACTTCGAGCAGGAACAGTCAGGACCTGCAAGAGCTGAAGGAAGCCTGGCAGAAGGAGTCGCAAGCTCGGGAGGCAGCTGCCGAGGCTCGCCTGGAACAGCTGTCTCGGCAACTCCAAGAGAGTCAAAGAGCTGCCGAGGAGCGCAGGATCTCCGATCAGCGCGCTGCCGAGGAACGCAGGGTCTCCGAGCGACGCGCTGTCGAAGAGCGCTGGGCTGCAGACCGGCTGGCCGCAGAAGCCCGGGAGACTGCCCGGCAGTTGGCTGTCGACGAGAGCGTCGCTCAGCAGGTAGCCGCCGAGGAGCGGCGAGCGGCAGCTGAGGCCCAGCTGGAGGAGAGGCTGCAGGCGGTCATAGAGTCACAAGTCCAAAGGCTCGCCCTGGTTCAGGCCTCGCCCCCAGGGCCCGTGGAGTCAGACGCTCGGGGGCCCTCAGCGGCAGCGTCGAGTCCGGTTCAGGAGACGCCCATCTCCCGAGAGGGACATGAGCTGGTAGAGCCGACTTCCGTCGTCACCTGTGACGTCGAGAACCGGGACGTTCAAAGCCCTCCGGAGGAGTCGCGCGCGGACGTGACAGCGTCTCCACCGCACTCATGGGACTTTATTTCCCTTCCTATACAGGTCTGCGACGCCCTCCGGAAACACGTGGTCGGGTATGCCAACTCGGGGATCGAAGCCCAGCGCCTGTTTTACGACGCTGCTCGTAGGTATCGCGCCCTTGGTCAGGTCGCCGGGTGCTTACACCCTACCAACCAGATCAGGCAGTGCCCGAAGGCAAAGTTCTCGGACGAGGACAGGGTCCTCGGGGCCCAGGTGATTCACAGTCTCACGACGGCCTTGGCGTCCGTCGCAGAGAGCTGCGCTCGCTGTGGGTGCGGGCACGAGGAGAGCCCGGTGCGTATGTGGGCGTGTCAGGCAAGCGCTAAGAAAAGTGTGGTGGCGTTCATGAAAAAGGTGTACCTGCCGGTGTGTGGGTTTTGCGCCGCGGACGTGTGGCCCGGTGCTTTCGACCACTTTCCGGCTGTGATGCCACCTCCGCTTCCTACGGCGGCAGACACACCGGGAGACGGGGGGGGGATGGTCCCTCAACTGGAGCACTCGGAGCCAAACGAGCTTTCGGAGATGCCCGGTGCCGGCGGTCATGGTGGTCCTGGTGGCTCGGGGAGCGGTGACCCTGGAGGGCCGGGAGGCCCGGGGAGTCCGGACGAGGACCCTGGCGGCGATGGCGAAGACGGGGATGGCGACAGCCAGTTCACCTTCTCGTCTTCCTCTCGTTACAGGGAGCCCCGGAGCCATTACAGTCGTAAGGACGAGCAGCACGCTCTCAAGGAGGCCACCAGAGCCATGGAGAAGGCAGTGGACAAATACCACACAGAGGTGGAGGGGTCGTCCCACGTCTTCGGTCGGCTCCTCCGATTTGTTCGGCAGGTCAGGGAGGTTCGGGAACTGGAGCCGGTGCGCTACGCCATGGAGATGGCGCGTCTGGGACCACTAGAGAGCGGGGGTGAGGAGAAGGGGTTGTCGGACCACTCCCTGCTGTCAGAAGTGGCCAGACACTGCTTCGGCAAACTCAGCTCCGAGTACCGCGAGCTTTCTTCGGTGTTGACGGAGGCTCGGGAAGGTAAGAACCTCACCCTGGACGTCATAGTGGTTCCCTTGGCGCAACTGGTGATGCCCGACAAGGGGGAAATGGCGTCGATCGGTCCGTTCCTGCGTCGCGTGCGTCAAAGTCAGGACAGCCAGACTCGCACGGTCCGCGAGTTCTGGGACGGGGTGCACCTTGCTCACGACATCGTGAGCATGCTGGCTGCCCACGAGCTCACCTCTCCGGTGCCGGAAGAGGAGCTGCTGGAGATATTCCTTACGGGATTGCTACCGGAGATAAGGAGGA
>LGRX02007860.1:0-31778 GCA_001247695.2 Cymbomonas tetramitiformis | reverse complement strand
CTGACATGGACGTACCGTCAAAGTGTGTGGAGAGTGCAAGCTGACACAGACGTACCGTCACAGTGTGTGGAGAGTGCAAGCTGACACAGACGTACCGACAAAGCATTGGAGACCACGGACAGAACTTTCAAGCTGGCTAAGCGCCCAATTTGCTCCGGCAGCGAGTTGAGCCTGCAGGATTCTCGCACCAGCAGCAAATTTCAGGCGGCGAGGGTTCGCGCCCCGCGTGCTGTAAAGAGTGGATCTGGCCTACACTAGCCTCAACACGGCGAGTACTACTAACTGTGCGTCCGTTTACACACAAAATTAGGCATTCAAGTATGCATAGTTGGAGTCCATTTGTCACAGCAGTCAAAAAAGCATGCGCACCGGTTGCTATTCACGGAAAGATGAGTGAGATTCACGAGGGCCGTCATGGCTTCCCAGGGCATTCCCTCGTCTTGCAGCGAGTTGCCGTCCAATCTCAATTTCTGTAACCGAGCACAGCGCCTCTACCAACCTAAAAGGAAGGGGATTCGTTCGCACCACAGCTTCAAGGATGAAATGTCACACAAGCAGCACTCGGGAGACATGCCACAAACCAGAAAGCTTAATTTGAGAATTGCCGAAGGGCGCTCAATCGTAATGATCCAGCTGATTCTTCGTAGCACTTGAACGGAGGCTCGAAACGTCATTCCTTCACCTTGATACCGTACAGAGGAGGCATTCGTCTCAAAATACCTGTAGGTTGGGCAGCTGGGATATGCTGGCGGCAATCGACATGATGTGGTTACTTCCGAGATCGAGCACCCGGCCCGCCGAGCCCACCCCCCATACCTCGCACGGAATTTCCTGGTCGCTCAATTGGCGGCGGCCCGAAACCCCGTTTCATTTCAATGCAGTGGAGACGGTGTGACTGGTTTAAACGTGTTTCTCAGCATACCGCGCTGAGCCAAGCGCGCACCACAAAGTTTGCAAACACCAACAGCGAAGAAAAGCTCACCTCGGCGCGAATCCAAACGAAAGCTAAATTTCAGGTCTATTGACAAAGGTGGTCGTTCGCCGCTTAAGCCATGTCAACACAGCAGAAAACATTGGTACTCCTCACCTGTAGGCCGCTGTCACGGAAACCAATTATCCCAGTTTTGCTCCATGAAGCCACACGCGCCTGCAAGTATTGCAGTTTCAGAGCCACTGTCACCTCAAGCTACAGGTCACAGGTTACCTACTCAAGGAACGTATCCATAGGCAGTGAGCAGAGTCAGTGACAAAAAACCCCACCTCTTGCGCACTCATCACAGGTAGTGAAGGACGTGTGGTAGCTTGCGGAACAGATTTCCTGGCAGCTATTTGGTTGGCCTTTGCACTCTTCAAGGCATCCGCGGCTGCCTGGCCCTGAAGTCAAAGTGTATCAAAAGTAAAATTCGTCAATAGACAAGTAAAGGCATCAACCTAAAGAAAAAAAGTGCAGTGAGGGTCGGGCGTTTCTACAAGCGCACGGGAAAGAAAAATGCACTGAGGGTCAACATAACAGGAAGCGATCCCTCTTGGCAAAGTGAGATCTCGTCTTCCCCAGGAAAAAGCGTCTGGTCATAAAACACATTTCGATAGTGTTTCCAGTGCCGGTAGAATTTCACTAACGCAGACTAAATCGGATCTCTGTGGACGAAAACGAACAACATACGTTCAGTGCAATCCATGGGGTTTCCCGTACCGCAGACTGACCATCCCCAGCGCTAGACATGAGCATTAGCTTGGCACCAGATTTTATGGCACATGCCTCAACGCTTGTATTAGGGACCAGTACTTTTCCTTTGTGTATTAGCTTTTGGCAGCGTGAGATGACGCCTGTTAAACGTTCTACTTCGGTCATTACCTCTGAAACCATGGTCGTGCTAGGAAAACTCAGCTCATATGCATTCTTCCCAAATTTTACTGAGAATTTCAGTGTTTCATCGGTCATGATCAGTGCCACCTTTTCTCAGATCCACCTTTTTTCATGCAAAAACAAGAGAAAGCGAATCGGAAGAGCGCAACTGCGTTTTTGTTTCAAAATGTCAAATTGTCACATTGAGGGTGATTCTATGGATTGGTGATGGTGTCACGTCACGCGAAAGTGTGTCGTCTGACTAATTGTTTGATCGCAGCACGCTGATTGGCTAGGACGATGTAGGTCGACGTTAGATCTCCAGAGGGTCTGTCGGTCACTTCGTTAGATCTCCAGAGGGTCTGTCGGTCACTTAGCCGCCCTTACTCGCGTTGCGCTCACGCGCCGCTCGGGGGCGCTCGCTTCGCTCGCCATGATTACGCGTAAGATAGACCTTCAGGTTATGGACTACTTTGCCCCTGAAAAACTTGTTGCGGGAGGGGGGTTGCAGGGGGGGTACCACTACCCCTCCTGCGGGGAGCTCCACAAAAATTTACCCCCAAAAGTGCTAGAGGATTGATAGGGGCGCAAATTACTTAGTAGGTTCGGGGCTAGCTATGTGTGCCATAGGATCCATTGCATAAAATCCACCATTGTGGGCACTGCCCATACATCGCAGCCTTGCTGGCTAGATCTCCAGAGGGTCTGTCGGTCACTTAGTTAGAGGAACGCTTCGAATTGTCGAGACGCTCCGAGACATGCATATTTTACACATTCCCAACTCGAAAATAGCCGAAATACCGCAAAATTTTTAGCCGCCCTTACTCGCGTTGCGCTCACGCGCCGCTCGGGGGCGCTCGCTTCGCTCGCCATGATTACGCGTAAGATAGACCTTCAGGTTATGGACTACTTTGCTCACGGAGACACAGACTTCCCCCCCCCTGGGGGAGGGAGCCGTGGTCTTTTTGTCACCCCTCGACCCCAGGTGCCAGGTCAGCTCCGTCCGTCATCAGTGGTGGGGAAAATAAAACCCCTGTATTTTATTTTCATGCATCTTAGACTGCGAAACCACCCGAGCATCTCGTCCCAGCTTCACAGAGTTTGTGGAGACTGAAAACACGCATATATCCCACCGTTGTCGGTTATATCCACCGTTTATTTCACCGTTTCTGTTAGGTGTTGGGCCTCACCACTGGCGAGTTAGCTCACGCTTTCAAATTCTTTGATCCCGTACCTTGTGCGGTAACTATCTGACTTTTCACCGAATTCGGCTGAGCACCTTCGTCCTCTTTGCCGCCATCTTCACCCCGCGTGCCCCTTGACACCGGGAAATTGTTCGAGCACCTTGTCCTCGACCACATCAACCTTTACCACGCCAACTTTTTCAGCATTTCACGTTACGTGCTTCCAACAATGTCTGCGGAGCGCATTTCGCTTGCCAGTCGCCTTCGCGCTGCCCGACCCACGGGCGGGGCTTCCCCTACCCCCAGTGCCTCTAGTCCGTCTGGGGATTCGTCTGGCGAACCGGTGGTGCCCATGTCGACGCTGATCACCCGCCCTACGCCGGTGTCACGTTCACCAACTGCTGTCGAGTTCCATCACAGCAGCGATGTATGGACATCCACGCCTGTACGAGCCTCCCAACGTGCTGAGTTCACTGAGAAATTGGACTACCCGTCCCAGACGAGGTAGCGCCCGCCCGTCTCATTCTTCTTCCAAGTCCCCTCGGGCGGGATGAACTTGCGCCTGCCGAGGGCATTGAAAGACCCGGCAGGCTCCTTCCCGCCACCACCACCGGTGCGGGTAGCACCACCCGACGCAGGCAAGGCAGGCGCGGAGAGTCGGGCAAGGGCGGACTCATCACGGAAAATCTTACCAAGCCGCAGGGTGAGGGAGGCGAAGGTGAAGTTGTGGCTGGTGTTGAGCTCGCGCAGCACCACCAGATACAAAGGTGTAACGTAGGGGGACTTGGCCGCGGAGGATCGGAGGACGGTGTACACGTCCTCCACCAGGTTGCGGTCGGAATAGTCAGGGTGCAGCCGGCGATGCTTGTCCGCGAGGGTGCGCACGACAGCCAGTTGGGGGGCGGGCTCGATGGTCTCGTCAATCACAGTCGAGCGAAGGCCGACCCAGAAACGATGGGTGTCGGGGTCGCCAATGCCCTCCACCTGGTAGCGAAGGCGTTGTAAAGCGCAGCGCCCGTCGTGCGGGAAAATCTCGGCGGACTCCTCGTAGAGGGAGAGCGCCATGCCGCGAAGAACAGTGGGGAGCACGGTAAAAATAAGCTCGTTGATGGTGTAGTGGTAGGACTCGTACTCGAAGTCCAGATCCAGAAGTTTGAAGACCTCGTCGCGGGAGATAGGACCGAAGACGTGTGGCATGTTTGCCAGCAGGACGGCGAAGTCAGTCTCGGAATCAGGTCCATCCAAAGAGAGGCCCACGTTCGACTTGAATCCATGGGAGCGAAGAAGCTTGGCCAGCTCCTCCCCATAAGCGAAGGCATCGAAGACAGAATCCGAGCAGTTATGGCAATTCAGCCTCCAGTGTCTTATGGTCCTACCGTTGGAAAACAGCCTCTACGCCGTATGGCTAAAGATGGCAAGTCATCCCTTCGGTCATTCTTGGGCATGGTCGGTCAATTCAGGAGATTCATACCAAAGTTCTCCAAAGTTGCCGAGCCGCTCAATCGTCTCCTTAAAGATAATGCAGAGTTTGTCTGGGAATCTGAGCCACCGGCATGCCGTGCGTGACGTGCTTCCGCCTGTGGGCCGTCACGACCGGCCACATGGACACCGACGGCATCTGCCCCTACGTGTGCGTCCAGGCGTTCGCACCAGGGCGTGCTCCCGCCCTCGCACGCATGGCTCCGCCCAAGCCCCCTTCCATGGACGCATGGCCGCCTTCGGACGCGCCACAAGCCCACGCCCTCCGCGAGCTCGAGCCTGCACCGCAGGATGCGGCTCCTCCACCTGATGCGGCCGCCTTGTCTGTCCGTTTTTCGGTGGAGCCGCCTCCACATCGCGGCATCGACCCTCCCAGGGGGGCACCCACGCCTTACAGCGACAGCGATGACGACGCACCCGCGGCGCTCTCCATCGTGCAGTACGAGGACGATGACGTTGACTGGCCGGCCTTTCGGTCCACCCCGTGGATTCCGTCCTTCAACGCGTCTGGCAGCAGCTCCAAGCGTGAGCATCGAGTTCCACATCGCCGCCAATCACCGGCGCCAACATGTGTGGGCCTCCGTGCGTGCATTAGACTTCAGCAGAGACTTCAAACCTTCGATGCCTGACTCCATTAGCCTATAGATTGTTCCGGGCCAACGCCCGAGCGGGGATCCGCAACTAGTTGGACTGAGAAAGGTCCCATTGGGCCTGTAACTATCTGTATGGTTTAGGGTTAGGGCTTTCTAGCTTGCATGCCTGATCTGGCACCTCATCACCTCTTCGGGGTGAGGTGGTGTCACGGAGACACAGACTCCCCCCCCCTGGGGGAGGGAGCCCTGGTCTTTCTGTCACCCCTCGACCCCAGGTGCCAGGTCAGCTCCGTCCGTCATCAGTGGTGGGGAAAATAAAACCCCTGTATTTTATTTTCATGCATCTTAGACTGCGAAACCACCCGAGCATCTCGTCCCAGCTTCACAGAGTTTGTGGAGACTGAAAACACGCATATATCCCACCGTTGTCGGTTATATCCACCGTTTATTTCACCGTCTCTGTTATTTGCCCCTGAAAAACTTGTTGCGGGAGGGGGGTTGCAGGGGGGGTACCACTACCCCTCCTGCGGGGAGCTCCACAAAAATTTACCCCCAAAAGTGCTAGAGGATTGATAGGGGCGCAAATTACTTAGTAGGTTCGGGGCTAGCTATGTGTGCCATAGGATCCATTGCATAAAATCCACCATTGTGGGCACTGCCCATACATCGCAGCCTTGCTGGCTAGATCTCCAGAGGGTCTGTCGGTCACTTAGTTAGAGGAACGCTTCGAATTGTCGAGACGCTCCAAGACATGCATATTTTACACATTCCCAACTCGAAAATAGCCGAAATACCGCAAAATTTTTAGCCGCCCTTACTCGCGTTGCGCTCACGCGCCGCTCGGGGGCGCTCGCTTCGCTCGCCATGATTACGCGTAAGATAGACCTTCAGGTTATGGACTACTTTGCCCCCGAAAAACTTGTTGCGGGAGGGGGGTTGCAGGGGGGGTACCACTACCCCTCCTGCGGGGAGCTCCACAAAAATTTACCCCAAAAAGTGCTAGAGGATTGATAGGGGCGCAAATTACTTAGTAGTAGGTTCGGGGCTAGCTATGTGTGCCATAGGATCCATTGCATAAAATCCACCATTGTGGGCACTGCCCATACATCGCAGCCTTGCTAGTAGGTCGACGGGCATGTCAGGACCATGTCACGCTCCCACTTTTCCGAGTTTTTGGGGTCGACGAGTTGTAGAAAGGCCTGACATGGGCCTAACATGGCATCTTTTGTCGTCTGACCTTCGCATCATGCACTGTGCATCCTTCGATCTAATGGAGGCCTGATTTTTTTGACGGCTTTCGCGAGAGAGACGACTCTCTGCCGACTAAATCTACGTGCCACGTCGGAAAAGCGACTCGCACCTTCTGTGTTTTTCAGCCTGATGTTGCGTCCCAAGCACCGCTTTCAAAGAAATAACTTGATATTTCTGCTACAGTGAGCCTATGATTATGATATTATCGTTCCGAAGTTATAAGACCTATAACTTCGTAATAATACTTTTCATTGTGTTTTCCGTAGTGAACTTTTTTATTGGACATGCTGAGCGCGTGCGTAAAGATCCCCGCACGTTTTCCATTGTACCGCGGCTATAAACGGGACAATTGGAACAAACGTTTTGCAGTCTCAAACTTATGAGTGTTCGAACAGCGTGCAACTCTCTCCAACACTTTATAAGTATGTAATAAAGTTAGTTTCAGTCGCTGTCTTGAGCATCCGCAGAAACGCGGATGCCCAAAACGCGTTTGAAGTCCGCAATGCGAACTGATGCGAACCCCCTTCGCGGCTTGCTCACATCCGCGAATACGGATGGAATAACTGATGAAAAGTGAGATTCTCGGGCTGGTGGGGGATATATATATATAGGCAGATATATATCTATCACAGAATGCACAGTCAGTGAACACTCGCTTTCGGAATACTAAGATGATAACATAAAATACCTTACAGAAGAGTGCACCAATAAGAAAACAGAGATTTCGGGGTCAGCCAGCCTTTCTCCTAATAAAACTTGTGACCCCCCAAAAGCTGGCTGTTTTCTTAACGTAGAATTCCTCTTATTGGTGCACTCTTACTACGTGGGGTTTTATGCATCTGTGTTCCGAGCTACCGAGACGCATGCTACGTGTGACACGGCTCTCCGAAGGAGGACAGCAGGAGACAGGCCCCCCCACTTTATAGTGGGGGGGTAAATCGGTCTACCCGTGACACCACCTCCTCCAGAAGGAGAGAGGTGGAAACAGGGAGCAGTGTCAATAGGCCTGCCGGCCATCCCACAGCAAGAAATCTAAGGAGCCTTTTTCAGCTCAGCTAGAGGGGCATCCGCCGGCGCTAGTTCATGCTGCTTAGATTGAAACAGAGCAGGGCTACACAGAATTGTCTAGTGAATCAGGGTTTGGGCTCTGGAGCAGGCGGCGGCGACGTTCTCGATGACAGAGGACGTCGAGCGTAAGGAAGACGATGTTCAGCCAATGCCCGTGCGGTGCCAAGGCCAAAAGCGGCCTGGCACCACCAGAGCGAATGCACCGACGAAGAAAGGGTGAGGAGGTGGAAGGTGGAAAATGCGGTGAAGGGATGTGGTTGAGCTCATGGGAAAAGGCTCGAAAGGGATGATGGTGAAGGGTGAAGTGGGCGTGACAGCACCACCAGACACCACCAGATGGTGACCAAGGGGCGCATAAGGTGAAGGTGAGGGAAGTGGAGGGATGAGGTCGAAATAGTCAAAGCACTCGTTGTCGATGGTGAGCGCGATGGACTCGAGCTTGGTGTCTGGTGCGCAAACACCACCAGTGAACAAGGCTACAATTCAAGCAATTGCAATATCTTTATGGCAGGAAAGATTGACCAGTAAATTAACAGGTTGAGCAACAGCTCCTCCAAATAGTTACTTCAAGTTAGAACAGCCTCCAAATGGGCAATATTCAGTCTTATACTTTCAAGGCGCGCAGTTCATATCTCTAATCGATCTGTCCCATGTCGGCTGGCATATCATCATCTGCCACCTATACAAATCCTAATCAGAGAATCTGCATTTGGACAATCCTAATCAAGACAGTTGATTTCATTGTCCCTTGCGGATCTTTGCCTTCTTCCTACGAGGAGCCACGTCAAGCACTTCTTCTTCATCACTGTCACTGCTCATGGTGCATTTCAATTGAGTTATATACTCATGTGTCCAACATCTCGGATATTTCCTAGATTGCCTCTTCGTCTCTTCAGACACCCCGGCCTTATTCTCAACCATTGAAGTCAATCCAGTATCCGACCCATATGGTTTCTTCGGTGGTACATGAACAGTCTCCACCACAGAGGCTGGGGCATCCTCAGATATGGCCTCAGACTTCTGCTCGGTGATAGGCTGATCATCTGGCTGAACAGGTGAGGTCGGGGAGGTGCCCTTTGGTACCCAGTGAAGTTCACCCTTCTCATCCATGATCAATTGCAGTCCCAGTCTCTTCAACCTTCGAGCTTCAGCTTGTTCTTCAGCATCGTCAGCTACCAAGTCATCGAACTCGCTGACGTCATCCTCGGTGTCATCATATTCAGGCGAGGCTGGCTCCCATTTCGGACTGGCAGTGTCCATGTCATATATCACACCCGCGTCATCTTTGTCATCCGAACCTGGTAGCTTCTCCTTACTGTTAGTGACACCTGCGTCATCATTGTCATCAGAATCTGGTAACTTCTCCTTACTCCAGGACACAGCGCCTGTACCCGAATCTTCACTGTCCGTAGGCGCTGAGGGTATAGGCTTACGCCCCGTGTAGGGAATTCCACGATATTCGTCATCGTCAATCACAATCGTCGGATTCCAGTACCCAACGCTGCTGATCGGTAATGAGAATGGCGCTACCGGCGCCTTCAACTGAGTGGCGTCTTCCAGAAACCAGCCGCCGCCCCTATTACGCTCCCAGCGGCGTAGCGCACCAGAAGGGTGGACGATAATATGCTGCCAGCTATAATCAAGTCCAGGCTTTCGCTCCCCATAGTACGAAGTCAATGGCTCGGGAGTCCCCTTCCGAGCCCATTGCCATCTCACTGCCCCAGTACGCATAAATACAATATGCCAATCGAATGGCTTGGCCGGGCTATTGTTCCCTGGCACAACTCCTCCCCTCTTAGCTTGTTAGTACAAAGAGATGATAACTCAGAGTCATTTGTACAGCAGCTAAGATCCAGACACAGATCAGCCATGCGTATGGATGCGTGATATGCTTTTCTGATCGAACAGGTGCTCGAAGAGTTGACGAAGCAATCCAGCGGGCAGAGGGTATACAGCAGTGGAGACTCCCGCTCCTTGTTGCCCTGGATGAGGTCCCAGTTGAGCAGTTTCCGGATGTGATCCCAGAGTCTGTTGGTGAAGACAAGGAGTATCCATCGTACAGTACCGTAGATCCACTGGAGGAGGCGACTGCGTCCAGATGCAAGTAGGCTTGCGGTAGCCAGTGCCATACATACAGTAAGAGCAATACAACGGGGTAGGTAACCGGCGAACTACGGGTCGAAATCGCAGCGCAAAGGGAAACCTGCCCATCGGATTTTCCATAAACCAATGCTTGGGTTTGAGAAAGTCAAAAATTTGGAGCGTTCGGCGTACACAGGCATCAGCCTGTCGCAGTTGTCGCACCCCAGTGGTCTTAGCCTGACTGTATTCGGTGCACGGTGGACTAGCCCAGATGACGTCAAAGTAACCAGGCGCGTAACGCTTGAAGTCCCAGTCCTGAACCTTCTCAGCGTAGGTAGGTTGCCAGCGAGGATCATGATCGACGGTGACCACAGTGCTCTTCGGATAACATGACATGAAACTTCTCTCCACACTTCCTGTACCACTGAAAAGTACTAGTAGTCGCAACTCGCGTGTCGAGACCACAGAGTCCAGAAGAGCTAGATACGTCACAAAGGCGTCAGAGGAGCGACAGTATTGTTCCCAAGGTAGGCAGTTGTCCAGAGAAGTGAGTTTCCCTTCATCAGAAGTATATATCCAGGAAAGTTAGAGCTCTGGCGCGTTCCCGCCTTTGCTTCCGCTGCATTCTGACCTCCTGTAAGGCTTTTTCACGGGCTTGTCCTTCTCGTGATAGTCTCAGTTGTTCGAACTCCGTGAGCTGTTCGAGTCCTCGTTCGAAGCAGGGTTGGGGGTCGGAACGGTCGGTGTCCGCACCGTCGGGCTGTTCCGAACCCCGTCGATAAGCCTCAGCGAGGCGTCAATGTTGCTGTCCCTCGTGAGGGACTTCTTCGCTCTGGTGGCAACACCCATCTCTCGAAAAGCCTGAGGGAAGGTGGTGTGCATGAGCGCGTTCGGGTGTGGCTGCGGAAAAAACTGGGATGAACCGCTGTTGTCAGGGATATGACCGATGACATATGTGTCATACATGTCATACCTGTCATACCATGTCATGTCATGTCATGTCATGCCATGTCATGCCATGTCATGCCATGTGTCATAATGACATACAGTCGTCAAGTATTGTCAGTACGGTCGACTATGACATGTACAGTCATAATGTCTGTCATCCACCTAAGGTGAGTGACATCTGTCATCGAGAGGCCAAGTATATGGCATCGAGATGGCGAAGCAAGACAAGTTCTTGAAGAATCAAAGTGTCCTGATAAGACGCGTCTTCGCTTCAAGCATGCACTGAACAGCATGCGAGCATCAATGGCTATATCGACCAACCGATGCGGGAAGTTCACCTAGTGCTCTCGGGTTCACAACCCGATGGTGGTAACGCACGAGATGCGTGAGAGCATTAGAGTATATGAGGAGCATTGGGCTCAAGCAAGCACTTCTGGTCTACAGACTGCTGCACTCATAACCCACTAAACTATTGCGTTTCGCTGTTACCGTTCAATAACAGCAGCGTCACATATATTGTTTATATAGAACCGTGACATTGGTATTCTGCCGTCAAGGCAAAGAACGAGAACAAGTGTGCAGCAGACTTGACACACACATATATATATATTGAATTGTATGCAGCGCGACTGAGTTCGCACATACCGTCGGATATCAACACATCTGCATATACGCGACAGCTTTTGCATCAATACGTCGCCAGAGACATACATCGTCAGCGATCAGCAAAGTTGTGCATAAAATCATCGGCGCGAGCATAATCGCATTCAGCAGCATTCCAGCAGAGAATATACTGCGACGAGGTGTGCGCACAATGTACGAATCGTACATCAATATCGTACATGTATACTGTCAATAATCGCAGGTCATGGTACGATATGCGGGAATTAAGCGCGTACATGAAAAATGAGCGTCAGTGTACATGATCGCATCAACAGCGTCAGAGATGTACATGATGGCATCAACTGCGACAGCGATCTTCGCAATTCGTACCGCGCGACACATAC
Source organism: Cymbomonas tetramitiformis (assembly GCA_001247695.2). NCBI lineage: Eukaryota > Viridiplantae > Chlorophyta > Pyramimonadophyceae > Pyramimonadales > Pyramimonadaceae > Cymbomonas > Cymbomonas tetramitiformis. The sequence goes on along the minus strand of LGRX02007860.1, from coordinate 20,320 downwards.
AATATACAGAATGACGTGCGATGTTTGCAATTCGTACCGCGCGACGCATGCATCAGTATGCAGATTGACGTGCGATGTTCGCAATTCGTATCACGCGACACATACAGTGTGCAAAATGACTCGCGATGTTCGTAAATCGCACCAAATGGGCGCATACAGCGACAGATCGACGCATGCTAAAATAAGGCCCATCTATACACACACAATCATGCTGTGCAGGGATCGTGTGTGCGACCATCATCATCGTTATACACACACATGCTGCACAGGGATCGTGTGTGCGACCATCATCATCGTTTGAGTACATTGCAGGCGAGAAGAATAAGGTTGCAGATGCCCTTACACGTATTTCTGCCCTTTTCGAACTCACCGATAGTCTGCAACATCACATTGCCTCATTGGCAACTGCATCAGCTGATATAACATCTACAGACCCTACATTTATTGCTCTTATATCTGCATCATCGGGTCATCAGCTTCACGACATTATTATATCACAGTATGATCGTGACCCATATGCACAATCTATATTATCCAAGCTGGCCAGGAATGACGAAGGCAGCAATCCAGTACATTCGGGAGTGCCCCGTGTGCCAACGCCAGAAAACGAGGAGACACAAACCTTATGGTCAGGCACATATTCGCTATTGTGTGCCTAAGACAAAATGGCTTGATGTATCACTTGACTGGATTACTGATCTGCCTATCACCACTAACGGGCACGACAGTATATTTGTGGTAATGTGCCAATTTACTCATCGTTGTCGGTCATCTCATTCCCTTCAACATGACCTGGACTGCTCAGCACACTGCCTCTATATATATGCAGCATATCTTCAAGCTCCATGGTCTTCCGAGGAACATCATTTCAGATCGAGATCCCAGATTTACTTCTTCATTCTGGCAAACACTGTGGAAGTCTACTGGTCGGTACGAGATTGTCTATGACGTCTTCACACCATCCACAGTCGAATGCAAGTAATGAACGAAGCCATGCCTTCATTGAGGACATTCTCAAATACTTTACATTTTTGTTTGATGCATGATTCACCAACCTGCGGTTTACAATTACTGATTAGAAAGTATTTTTTCTTCAGGTGTTGTTGCAATGATACTTCAGTCAATTCGTGGGAGGACAAGTTGCCTCTGGTGGAGTTTGCAATCAACAACACAGTTTCTGCTTCGACTGGTTACACACCCTTTTATCTCGACTCCATGGCGCAGCCACTTTCGCCTCATGATCTGGCAATCGCTATTCCGCCAGAAGCTCCTGTTCCAATACAGAATGCTATTCGAGATCACTTTGACCAGTACTCGGCTGTTCATGCCAATGCGGTAGACAACATTACCCGAGCAGCAGAAATCAATCGAGCCAGATTCAATAAAACTCACATGCCCCGACAATTTGCAATAGGGCAGAAAGTTCTTCTACGAACTGAGTTTATCCAATGGACTGGTTTGTCAGAGGCAGGCAGACACTGTACGCAGCCATACATTGGGCCGTTTACCATATCCAAAGTAGTCAGCCATGGACGTGCTTATGAGCTAGATTTCGGGGATCTCGACATTCGTATCCATCCGGTTCAGCCTGTATCCAGAATAGAGTTATATAATGACTCGATCCAAGCACCTTTGCCTCTGCCACAGATGATCACCGAAGAAGGGCAACCATTATTTGAGATATCACACATTCTCTCAGATAAGATCACTAGAGGTGTCAAGTACTATTTAGTGCGATACGCGGGCTACGGCCTTGAACATGACACCTGGGTCAGAGCTACAGAGCTGACCAATGCAACAGGCATAATAGCTGCCTATGAAGGCTAACAATATATTAAGCCTATTGCCCTTACTTCTTGTAATATATACTAATACATGTCGATCATCTATATACCCTGCTCTTAATGTTCTATCATTATGTTGTATCAGAAGCAGGAAATTGATCCTTCCTTGCTGAGGTGTAGTGAGCCTTGTACCAATTCATACCCTTGCACAGATACGCATACATGCGGGTACCATATCTGTGGATGATAAAAGCTGCTATACTGCCTTTGCCAGACCGTGGTTTGTCATTCAGATCTTATGGCCAGTCATTATGAACTGCCGGAATGTTCTGAGGTAGATGGAGTTGTGATCCTGAGTTGTGTTTGACACACATGACTAAACGAATTCACATGAGAAATACGTTGTCGAATCCATCTATGAAATGTTCGTCAGAGCGCGCGTACCGGACCGAAAAAAGAGTTGGGCAGATCGGGTGAGGATTTAAAGTGGACTCATAGAGACCCTCCGATATCTCGTTAAGCAGCGCCTTCTCCGCCTGCATTAAAAATCATCCCTCCATTCCACCGATGATCCTCCATAGCAGTTCCGGGAGGGGAGGAAGGGGTGGATGCACTATTATAAGGCCGTGGAAACAAGTACCCAAAGGGTCGAATCGTCGATCGGCAAGCGCGATATCTCTCCGTAACGTAAACCTCGGAAGATACCCTGAGCGTCACTCTGAAATACGAAACGCCAAGCAATCAGGGGGGCTACATCCTAAAAACTGTAGGGCTAAAAGCCTAAGGTGAGGGTTTAAAGTGGACTCAGTTCCCCCCGATATCCTAAAACACCTTGAGGGACGCCTCGTCGGTGTAAGAAGACTGGCCAGTTCAACAACAAAGACATCAAAGACATATACAAAAGGTATGCACCCTATATTGTGAGGTCACAACACTTCAAAGAGGGGAGATCTGTCAGGGATATGACCGATGCCATATGTGTCATACCTGTCATACAATGTCATGTCATGTCATGTCATGTCAGGTGGGTGGCCTCCCGGCTGCGTGATCCTCTATCGCCTGTCTACGCGCCGCTGGCGGAAGCAATGCAAACGCCCCGTTCGCCTCCGGCTTGCTAGCGAAAACGCTGAGAGGGTCAGGATGATCCCCGGCCTCGTCAACCGTACTCGCAAATCCCTTCGGCCTAATATCCTCGACCACCGCCCCTACCTTCCGCAAATGACACGCCCCGTCCACGTCACTGTAGCCGGAATCGGAGCTGTCCGAAACCAACCCTCCCGGCTCCTCAGACTCCCCTGCTCCGTCCGGCACCGTTGTGTTGGGGCGCACGCTGACCTCACTATCCTCGGACCCGGAGGAGGGTTCTGACGCTAGGCCTGCTACGACATCGTTGGGGGAATCCTCGTCGGAATCTCCCCCCCCCTTGTTGCAAGCCGACGCGCCAAAAGACCCATCGGGGGCGAGGTAGACAACGAAAGCTTGCTCCTCTTTGGCTCGGAGGGCCCGCAGGTCCCGACGAGCTCGACGTTGACTCAAAATGACTCCCTGTACCAGTGCCATTGCTGTGTCCTTGGGGCGACCGGGGTCCGGGGATCCCGGCGAACAGCCGGTGATGACGACCTCTTCCCTGCCCTTGGTGAACCGGACCGAACCCCAATTCTTATAATCCAGTGTAACTGGGGAAAGGTTTGCCAGCCAAGGACCTCCCAAGATGACATCCACCTTGAGGTCAAGGGGCATCACCCGAAGCTCAACCTGCTGGCCGTACGCTCCTTTTGACGTCTCAGCAAAGAGCTTGGGCCTGATGCAGGAATTAGCATCATACGTGGTGCCGTCAGCCACTCGAACTCGCATGGCTTGCTCGTGGCGCACCGGCTTGACGCCGGTGAGCTTCTGCAATGTACTCTTCGCAATAATGTTGGTGGACGCTCCTGAATCCACCAACACCTTGACTCTGACGCCCGCGATCCAGGCCCAAAACAACAGTAACGTCGGTGTGCGACTGTGCCTGTCAAAACTCCTCGGGCGCGCTCCCATCGAGGATACCGCTGCCAGGGACTCACACCAGCTCGGACTGATATCGCCGTCCTGCATTATGCAGTCCAGGCGGGTGACTGACGTTCCCCCTTCTGCGTCGGAGTCAGAGTCCGGGAGGAAGTAAGTGCACGCGTCAGCTAGCAGGCCGATGGCGACTGCCTTCTGAACTGCACTTCGCGCCGGAAAGTTGGGGGGGAAACCGCGACCTGAACTGACGCTGCAGCCAGTTTAGCCGCTATGTGCTTTCTGACCTGCTCGTCTCGGTGCATCTGCTCATTGTCCTGCTGAAGTTCCATATTTTCCCTATCCAACTCCTCCTGCACGAAGGCGTGGAAGTCCGCATGGCGCTCTGTTGTGGTAGAAGCCGGGTCCCTATCCTCCAACTCGTATCTGCGTTGCAATCGAGAGGCTCGAAGCGCCTTGTCTTCAGGAGACAGCCATGGTCTACGTTTCGGACCCAAGGCCTGGCGAGCCCTGCTTCTGGTCAGCCACGGCCGACTGGGCCTCGAAGTTCTCTCTGGTGGTGAGAGTTCTTCTCCCTCGACGGGCTTGGGCTTGGCTACGCGAACGAACCGTCCAAACTCCTGATCCAAAATGGCTCGGCGTCGGCGGTTGAATTCACGTACCCTGACGAGGCGCTTCAGGCGCTTCTCTAACTCTTCTCGATTCAACTGGGGCTTACTAGTTGTAGGACCAAGCGGGTTCTTCCTCACTCGCCTTTGCCCTGCTCTCCAAAGTGCAAGGAACTTGACCGGTCGGACCTCTGACTCTTCCAGCTCCAGATACCTTTCTAGCGCCCTAATGGCGGGGCGCAGGCGAGCACCTGGCTGCTGGGCCTTAAAGGCTTTCCTAACTCTGGTGGGTAAACGCTGAGCTCTGAACTTCCAGTGCCCGCGAACTCTCGCAACGTCCGACCCCTGGTTCTCCAAGTGCTGTAGGTAGACTGCCCGTGGCTCAACCGTGTGTGGCTTGACCGGTTTTTATCCCGGGTGTCCACGCCAGTGATCCAGCAGAGCAGCTCCCATGGCTCCTCGGGACGCGGAACCGAGGCGGTCGCTGGGGTTCTGGCGGACTTCCAGAAGTTCGCCTGCTCTCTCTGGATGCGTTGCTCGACCTGTTCCCGCTCAGGAGGCTCTGGGCTTCCTGTGCGGGTGGCGGCTAGCATGTCCAAATCTCCCTGTTCACACTCCCTGACCTGACTCTGGTTCCTGAGGTGGCGCCTAGCGCTGCTACTAAGATGCCTCCCGCACCTTCTCCACCTATCACGCAGCACCTGCATCGCTGTGGACGCCGGCGCGGGGCCCTTCTGTCCCCCTGACCCCGCTGTGACGGGGCTCGCGCCCTTTACTGCGGGGAGGGCGCCCCGGACTGGGGAGCGTCCTCCGGGACAAAATCCAGTCCAATGGCAGCCAAAGCTTCTTCTACCATCAAATCGTCCTCTATTAACGCCAGGGTGTCCTCCAGGAGGCTCTTGGCCCACTCTTTTGGGCGCTGCTTTGCCTGCGGACAGTCGCGGGCGTAATGGTCCATGCCCTTGCACAGACGGCAACCCTCGTACTTCGGGGACCCGAGTCGCTGCCCCGTGGGTGTCGGAGTGCCGGCGGACGTCGCCATAACCAGCAACTCCTCTGTGACATCCACGTGGGCTAGCAGCTGGATCGAGCGGCTCGTCTTATCCTGGCTCTGCCGTAACTCCCGCTCAGCCTCTATGGCCCAAGTCGGGAGTTTGTGGCGGTCTTTACTGGCTGTCCTGCTCAGAGTCAGGACCGAAGAGTTTTGCCTCTCGGCTATAAGGAAAACTCTCCTCCTTACCTCTGGTATCAGCCCAGTAAAGAATATGTCCAACAGCTCCTCCTCTGGCACAGGAGTGGTGAGCTCGTGGATATATATAGCCAGCATGCTCACGATGTCGTGCGCGAGGTGCACTGCATCCCAGAACTCGCGGACCGTGCGAGACTGTCTGTCCTGACTCTGACGCACGCGACGCAGGAACGGACCAATCGACGCCATCTCCCCTTTGTCGGGCATCACTAGCCGCGCTAAGGGGACCACTATCACGTCCAGGGTGAGGCTCTTACCGTCCCGGGCTTCCTTCAACACCGAAGAAAGCTCGCGGTACTCGGAGCTCAGTGAGCCGAAGCAGTGTCTGGCCACTTCCGACAGCAGGGAGTGGTCTGACAACACCGGCTCCTCACTCCCGCCCGCCAGCGTGCCCAGACGCACCATCTCCATGGCGTAGCGCACTCGCTCCAACTCCCGAACCTCTCCGACTTGCCGGACAAACCGAAGGAGCCGACCAAAGACGTGGGACGACCCCTCCACCTCCTCGTGGTATTTGTCCACCGCCTTTTCCATGGCTTTGAGGGCTTCCTTAAGGGCGTGCTGCTCGTCCTTTCGGCTCGCAAAGCGTCGTTCCCGGACGTAGCGAGAGGACTCGGTACGGAAGGTGAAATGGCTGTCGCCATCCCCGTCCTCACCCGGATCGCCGACAGGACCTCCGCCAGGACCCCCCGGTCCTCCTGGCCCTCCAGGATCATCACCCCCCGAGCCTCCGGGTCCTCCATGACTGCCGACACCGTCTCCCCCGGACTCCTCCGGGGACTCGTTTGGCTCCGAGTGCTCAGGTTGAGGGACCATCTCTTGCCATAGCCACACATTTTTCCTAGAAGGCACCCAAATTTTTTTGGTCAATTTTTCGATGAAGCACCCAAATTTTTTTGACAATTTTGAGAAGGCACCCAAATTTTGATAAAATTTTTCTTGTCCATATTTAGCTATAAGCATGCGGGGAAGGCTCTGCGCGGAGGGTTTGAGGCTTGGAGGCGCCCAAGGCGGTGGGGCGGTGGCTAGGAGGGGCGGAGGCGCGGACGGGCGGAGGCGCGGAGCGTGATAGTTATGTGACGAGATAACTAGAGGATGACGAGTTAATCCCCGAGTGTGGAGGGTGTGTGACGCGGTAAGATGAAATAACGCGGTGAGATGAAATAACGCGGTGAGATGAAATAATGCGGTGAGATGAAATAACGCGGTGAGATGAAATAATGCGGTGAGATAGCATAATAAGGTATTTAGATAGCAATTTGTACCTCACTTGCTGATTGCATATTACGGTAATAATATTCCTGATTTTAGCCTTAACGTTAAGACATTCAAGACAGTAGACACCGAAAGCCACGCAAACGCAACCGTGGCATCGACCAGCCGACCACGCGATCGACGCGAGCTCTCCATGATATCGTCACGTCGATCGATGTGGCCACGCATGTCACCCAAATTTTCCCAGAGCCCCCCATATTTCCCAGAGACCACCAGATTTGTCCGGACGCCCCAGATTTTTCCTAAAATGCACCCAAATTTTTCAAAATTTTGAAATTTTTTTAAGCCAAAATAAGCACCCAAATTTTGAATAAAATTTTTCAAAATGTGTGGCTGCCCCAAACCATCTCCCCCCCCCGTCTCCTGGTGTGTCCGTCGCAGCAGCAGGCGGAGGCGGTGACACCACCGGAAAGCTGTCGAAAGCACCGGGCCACACGTCCGCGGAGCAAAACCCACACACCGGCAGGTACACAGTCTTCAGGAGCGCCTCCGCACTTCTCTTGGTGCCCACTTGACACGTCCACATCTGCACCGGACTCTCCGTGTGCCCGCACCCGCAACGAGCACAGTTCTCTGTGACGGTCGCCAAGGCCGCCGTGAGACTGTGAACCACCTGGGACCCGAGGACTCTATCATTGTCCGAGACCCTCGTCTTCAGGCACTTCCTGATCTGACTGGTGAGATTCCCGAACCCAGCGACCTGACCAAGGGAGCGATACCTACGGGCAGCGTCGTAAAACAGGAACTGGGCGCCGACCCCCTCTTTGCCATGCGCGACCACGTTTTCACGGATGGCGGCGCAGACCTTTACCGGGAGGGAAACAAAGTCCCATGTGTGCGGCGGTTGCACTGCCACGCCCGCGTATGTCTCCTCCGGCGGGCTATGAACGCCCCGGTTCTCGACGTCACAGGTGACGACGGAAGCCGGCTCTACCAGCTCATGTCCCTCTCGGGAGATGGGCGTCTTCTGAACCGGACTCGACACCGCCGCTGCGGGCCCTCGAGCGTCCGACTCTGCGGGCCCCGAGGGCGAAGCCTGAACCAGGGCGAGCCTCTGGATTGTGACTCTATGACCGCCTGCAGCCTTTCCTCTAATTGGGCCTCGCCCGATCTCTGATCTGCTGCCCGCCGCTCGTCAGCAGCTATCTGTTGAGCGACGCTCTCGTCGACAGCCAACTGCCTGGCAGTCTCCCGAGCTTCTGCAGCTAGCCGGTCTGCGGCCCAGCGCTCTTCGGCAGCGCGTTGCTCGGAGGCTCTGCGCTCCTCGGCAGCGCGCTGCTTGGAGACCCTGCGCTCCTCGGCAGCTCTTTGACTCTCTTGGAGTTGCCGAGACAGCTGTTCCATGCGAGCCTCGGCAGCTGCCTCCCGAGCTTGAGACTCCTTCTGCAAGGCTTCCTTTAGCTCTTGCAGGTCCTGACTGTTCCTGCTCCAGGTGGACTCCGGGGACGACGACGTGTGTGAGCTGTCTGTACCAGGCACACTCCTGATAACTTATACATATTTATCTCTTTATTTTTCTTTCTTTCTTTTCTTTTATCTTCTTTCTTTTCTTTTTATGTCTTCTATTGTTTTTGGTGTATCACATAGGCTTCTAGCCTTATATTCCACTGTTTATTTGCATGACATATACTGGCTACACAGCCTAGCAATACTATCACTTTTCGATATAATGTATGGTCGCAAACCTATAACATCTATATCCTTATGTTCAGTCTTGGCATACAGCCTAACACTAACATGTACAACTTGTCCTTAATTTCTCTTGATCAACCCTAACTGAGGTCCACTTTTTCCAAGCTTCCCTTTCAATATGTTGCTCTCTAACCAGAGTACATTGCTTTATTTTTCTCCATCGGCCCGGATGCGATAATATCATAGGCCAGCCATCGGCCAAATCGGCCGAACACTAAAATCGCCCGCCGCAGGCGCGAAATTTTGGATTTAAGTATGGCGAATTGTTAAAATAGTATCGAAAGTACTTGTTTTCTTTGGCCGAAACATGGCCGGTGCGAAATTATGGACGGCCCGCAAGTGGGCACATCATCGGCCCGCGAGCGGCCCGGAGCGGCGTCAAGCGGCCCCGGGCCGGCCCGTCAGGGTAAGCAATGTTCCCTGTCTCTAACAATCACTAGCAGGATTCCTGTATTGACATCTGCCATCGACCAATCACGTGCACATATATGCCTTATTCTGGTACTCCTCCACCAATCATCAGACGGATCATGATACTCTTGTATTGCCATTGCAGATCTTTTTCCTGGAATCCACCAGATCCTCAATATAATTATTGTCATTGCAGATCTTCTCCTGAAATCTGCCTTGTCATCAATTATTTCTTCCCCATTATTCGCGAATGCGTCATACAGCTGTGACCGGCATGCAACAAGGCCCTTGCAGCATGCAACCACCCGTCACCAGCATGCAACCTGGCATATGTAGCATGCAACCTGGCCTCTGTAACATGCAACCTGGCCTCTGTAGCATGCAACCTGCCGACTGCCGACGTAGGTCGACGTGACGTGACGCCAATCTTATAGGAAGGTAGATATATATAATCTATAATATAACAATATATACACTCTTCTGTTGAGTGTGAAAGCACAGTGAGACAGGGTTTTCGGTTCGTCTAAAGTCGGATTAAACTGAAAGATGAATCGGGCTTTACGCCGGCGGACCGGGACACACGAGCTGAGCAGACAGCAGGCACTGCAAGTGACATCCGAGCAGGCGAGGGGTGACACAGGGCACCACAGACCTCCCCCCTTATGAGGGGTGGAAGTCGGTGTTCCCATGACACCACCTCACCCCGAAGGTGGGAGGTGCACTGCAGGGCCAGCCGGTACTCCCGGGCAGGCGGCTAGAAGAAATGTAATGTCTGCTAGTCACTAGTGAACTCGTGATGTGCCAATTCAGGATTTCAATCTAGGGTTTGGGGCCCGCAGTCTCTGCAACATCAAGCAATCAACCAACGCTTGTGCGAGGCCACAACGGCAAGTGGTCTGGCACCACCGAAAGAAACTCGTCGGCGCAGAGATGGCGAGACGGTGAGAGGCGAAGAATGCGGTGAGCGTGCGCAACGGACGCGTCGCACTCAGCAAGGGTAGGTATCGATATTCAATATTTTCGATACTATCGATATTTCGATTAATTTTTATTTATTGATAGGAGTTTTGTACATATCGAAATATTGAATATTGATCGATACTCGGGGACCACTTATTCATATCGATCGAATACCCCTCGGGGACTTATTCATATCGATCGATACCTCCAGGTCACTTATTCATATCGATCGATACCTCCAGGTCACTTATTCATATCGATCAATCATACATGAATAAAGTACCTTGATTGGCCAGATCGATTAATCGATACTCATATTGATTAATCGATCTTGTATAACCCAAATCTTGGTTTTTCGTTGGCTAAGACTAAGCCCCCCTCCTCCACCCTGGCGAACTTGGGACATATTCAAATCATCTTAGAACAATATGATACCGCTCGGGCGTCCAAAGTTCACCACTCGAGACCAAGTTTCGCTAGCTGAACCACACCATGGGTCGTACTCGCGGACAGGGCCAACGTGCACGCAAGACGAGATCGGAAGTACTGTTAGCCCAGGGAAAGGGGCCATTGAAGCGCACGCAACTGAATCCTTTTGATGCCGCTGGCAGTGACGATAGGGAATATGTGGTTGAACAAATTCTGGCGACGCGAGCTTGCTACGGTGAACAGCAGTGGCTCATAAAATGGGAAGATTTAGGAGAAGGCACCAATACCTGGGAGCCATTAAAAAATCTGCCCGGTCACGAGGCTGAGATCGAAGCTTATCGCATTCGTTCAGAGGAGGAGCACGATCGTCAAGTGCTGGAACAGTCACACCGCTTGCTTTGTGACTCTTCCTATAGTAGTGTGTATGACTGTCACCCGAGCCCGAACCCTAACTGTTTATGCCCATATAACGGGCTAACTTATCAGCTTTAATTCTTTCTGAGAAAACGATCACCGAGTGAATATATCCCGGGTCTTAGGGGTACATCCAACATCAAGCAGGCTCACAGAATGATGAGGAACTCGATAACGGCCCGGTACTACTGTGACTTAATGGCGTGCAAGGTGGAGGATTTTGCCGTGGCCACGGTTCTGGACCCACGTTACAAGAGCTATACCTTTAAGGGTGTGGAGCAGTGGTTGGGAGGTAAGTTTATTTCTATCACAATGAAAGTTGAGTATTCATTTGTATTGCTTCGTGCTGAAAGTTTTGGGGATATATACTATATTTGCTGAATGTGCAGGCACACTCACTAAGGAGATGGCCGTGAAGTGGGCTCGCAAGGCTTTTGAGAATGATTGGAAGCCCAAGGGGGGAAGCAACCACTGCGCCGGCATCTCTTGCGAAAAAGGCGAAGACTAGTAGCAAGCAGGTTGTGACTGTTGCCTCTTATTTGGCAGACTCAGATGATGAAGGGGAAGAGGCTGCGGAGGGAGATTCGCCAGTAGAAGAGAAAGATGAGTTTGCTAGGTATTTAGACTTGCCAGACGCATCTCGTGATAGTGACTTGCTCGTCTTGTGGAAGGCCCACCAAGCAGACTTTCCTAACTTGGCTAGGATGGCACGTCAGTTTTTAGCTGTCCCGGCTACCACGGCGGGTGTAGAGCGTGCTTTCTCTAAGGTGGGGGGCATGCACTCTGACCTTAGGAAATGTTTAAGTGAGGGCACAATTGAGCATTCGTTGATGGCATGCCTAAACACTGTAGACTTTTAGATGTTTGGCCTAGATTTGGTGTATAGTAATATTCTTTGCTTGCCACCATCTGCTTTGTATTTGACTTTGCATTGTTTGGTGGTATGCATTGATATATCAATAGCCCATATTGATATATCAATATATCGATAAGTGTAAAATCATGTGCACCTATCGGTATTGATTGATTAACACAAAAAAGTTATTCATATCGATCGATAATTGCGATTTTTCTTTTTGAAATATTGATATTGATTGATACAGGCTTTGCACCTATTCATATCGATCAATCCGTAAGATGTACTTATTCATATCGATCGATATCCATTCGAAACTTATCGAAAACTATCGATACGGCGAAATAACTTGGATACTTTCCCTTGGCACTCAGCAAGGGCGAAGATTGGGGAATTGGAGTGGGAGTGGGCGGTGGTGATAACACCACCACACACCACCAGATGACGGCCAAGGGATGGGTGGGGCGGAAGTGGAGAATGTGGAGAGGCGAAGTCGATGTCTGACGCAAAGTCCATGGTGTCGTCGTCGATGTAGAAAATGTTGGAGCGAAGTTTGGCGTGTGGTGCATGAGTACCAGCAGGCACCACCAGGTCGTAACCAGTGGTAAAATGTCTAAGTCGAAGTAAAGTTATTGCAGCTTGCATCGCGGCCATGCGCGCTCGCTGGGGCGGCGAGGCCATAACCACTGCGCTGCAGAAATCTGGAAGTCAAGGAGTTTGGGTTTGGATCTTTGGAAGCAAAAACGCAGCTTTCCGTAAATTAATCAAATCCGTCGATGGTAAGGGCAAATTGTGGTAGATTTTGACGAGGAAAACGTCGGTGAGGTCAAAAACGTCGTGCGGCAAGCCAATTTCCCGGCAGCAGAGGTGCTGCTGGCCAGAGTGTTGAAGGTGTACGTGTCGGTATAAAATGTCGCAAAGAAATGAATGCGCGAAGTGTCGGTAAATGTCGGTAAAAGTGAAGTGTCGGAACTGTCGGAGGCGACCGATGCGAAAACAAGGCGGCCGTTGTCGGTAAGTGTTGGTAAAAAAAAATGTCGGTAGTAGTGTCGGTAAAAAATGTCGGGATAGAGTCACAGGGCGCGAAGCGGACGGAAGACGGAAGAAAACACCACCACTGAACGTGGGTGGGCTATAACTAGGCCCTTCCCCAGATTTCGCGAAATTTTTTGCGAAATTTAGGTACCTCAAATAAATCGATAAATTTCGCGAAATATAGGGGGCTTGAGCGCGAAATTTGGCCCTGGATTCCGTTATTAGGATTTCGCGATTTACGCATGCAAATTTCGCGGCATCGCATGCTGGCCGCACGGTACAGACACGGTCTCAGGTCTGCACATAAAACTTACGTGGACATACGATAGGTTTGCACATAAACCCTCGACTTTGACAACATTCCTGGCCGTGCGACCGCATATATACTTCGTTGAGATGTCTAGTGGGTGGGCTTCTGAATTAGCCGATTATTATGGGAACGATCCCGACGAGTCAGAGGTCCGAAGCGAGGAGAATTCAGATGAATGTGATAGTGATAGTGGCGACTTATCTGTGTTAGAACGCCGAGCGCTGGAAAAATCGAAGCAACCTGTTGTAAATCCTTTCGACCGGTATAAGCGGATCCGAGATGGTCAGGAGGGCCCTGCCCTAGCAGTTCACGAGCGCGATAGAAAGATCTCCAAGAAGCCACCCTCCGGAAAGAAGACTGGTGGTGGTGGTCACCGTGCTTCGAAAGAGCCTAATTCTGTGACACCTCAGCAGCGTCTTAGCGAGTTTCCGGATTGTTGCCTCCGAGTTTCTGCTGGTAAATTATTCTGTCCTTGCTGCAAGGAGACCCTCAGCTTGATCAAGACTAGTATATCCACTCATGTCAAAAGCGTCAAGCACAAAAACAACCAGAGTTCTTACACAGTTCAACGCCAAGATGACGTTGAGGTCAAGGCGATCTTGTCGGACTATTTTAAAGAGCACGATGATGAGCACACCGCCTCTTTACCCGCAGAGGTACACCTATACAGGTATCGTGTAACGGAAGGGCTTTTATTCGGCAGGAGTTCCCATCGCGAAATCTGACTTCTTGAGGCCACTTCTGGAACGCGCTGACGTAAAGTTCACTGGCGCACAACACTTGGGTGAGTATATTCCGAAGATCGAGGCCTTAGAATACTCCACGCTTGCGCAAGAGATTAGTGGGCAACGTTGCTCTATTACTTTTGATGGAACTCAAAGGCGTGGCGAAGCCCTCGCTGCCGTCGCCAGATGGTGTAGCAGTGCCTTCCAGATCGTGAACCGCTTGGTGCGGTTGCAAACCCTTCTTAAAAGTCCGGACAATGTGGCACTCAGTACCACTCTCACTAATACATGGACACGCGAGTTGGAAATGTTGGTCGAGTTTGTAACTGGTTGGGGTCGTGACTCCGTTAAGGTCAACGGAACGGCTACCAGACGTTTGCAGGTCATTTTCCCTAACTCTGACGACATATTATGCATCTGCCACACATTGAACAACTCTGGCGAGCACGCCTTTTTCCATGGCAAGCGGGAATTTATGACGTCTTGGTTGATATTAGTACAGGACCATACCGCAGCTGGTACACTCTGGAAAGAAATGACGAACAGTGCATTAGTTTCTTTTTCTAACACGCGTTGGTGGAGCAAGCAAGAAGTTGAGAACAGCATCGCCCTAAACTTTGGCCAGCTTCCACGCTTCTTGGAGCTATTGGACTCAAGAGGAATCGGAGATGCGACCACGAAAAAAATGCTTTCTATCTACAAAAGTGACCCACTTAAGCTGAAGGTATCGTTCGCTGCAGGCTTAGATGGTTTGCTCTCGATGCTGAAGACAACCTATGAGTTGGAGGGGGATCGTTTGGAGATCTTGTTAGCGTTTCGTCGTATCGAGACGCTGCGTGCATATGGGCGCCAACTCCTTTCGGACAGTGAGAATCGTGGTTTGCTGCCCAATGTCGACGCTGTGATTCGTATGTCACTTGAGCCAACCGTGGGGCTGGCGATTAAAAAAGAGTTTGCAGGCCACGGTGTTTTTCTCGGGAAGATCATGTCAATTGACAAGGAGGACACGGCCAAGTGGTGGTATCAGATTGAATATGACGATGGGGACCGAGAGACTATGGATATCGAGGAGCTTCGACCTCACTTGTTAGTGCATGGGCACGCACTTCGTGTCGAGGCTATCCGTAGTCTTTCCGCGGCTTTTACCTATTTGGAGAACCGGTTAACAGGGACCTGCGAGGCATGCTATGATTGCACACATTCATACCTGGTTTTCGAACTAGCACAACTTTTTGACCCTTCATTTGTGTCAATGAAGGCCGGGGAAATCGATGCCACTTGGGTGCAGAGACTCGCGGCCATTGTCCCTTTAGCACGTGAAGCTGAAGGATCTTTGATCACTAAGCTGGAGGGTGAACTTGCAACATATATCACGCTCGCCAGTGGATTCTGCTGTGAGCATAACGACGTCGACACCTTCAGTGACGCGGTGCTTAGCTGGTGGCGTAACAACGGGACCGAAATTCCTTCTTGGTCGCTAGCTGCACGCATTGTATTTTCACTGTCTCCAAACTCGTGCACTAGTGAGCGTGTCTTCTCTTTGCTTTCTGACATGTTCGGAGACAAACAGATAGGCGCTATGGCTGACTATGTGCAAGCTGCTTTGATGTTGCGGTACAATTCCCGCTTGTGATTACGTATGTATATTAATTTGACTTCCCACAGAGCCATAGTCAAGCCGTAGTCTTGGGGTAGTCTGTAAGTAAGCCTTTGAAATAAAGTAGTGTCTGGGGGGCTAAATGGTTCAGTATCACAAAATATCATTGGAATTACTTTGCCATTAATAGTCGGATAATAAATTGTTCCTGAGCTTGTGGATATTCCGCTATTTAGATAGTTGGCAATGTTAGATAAAAAAGTAGTCTTTCCTGTGCCTATTTTCCCTGATATTGCATATATATGTTTTGGTTCGAAATCTAGAGATTCTATTTCTATCATATTACATGGTTCAGATACTATCTTCGGGTCAGACATTTTCTTCAAACAATAAGTGTACTAGAATGTCCTAGTGACACAGTGAAAACGCTGAACGCCGTAGGGTTTGAGCGAGGCAATCGGGTATATCAAAAGATAGAAAATGAATACACGACTCTCAGGCTATCTAAGCTCTGAGGCCGTCACTAGGCAATCATATCGTGTGTCACAGTCTAAGCTACCGAAGTCGAACTACTGAGTACAGGTAGGAAGTCACTGTACTGTCACTGTCACTGTCACTGTCATACGTCATACGTGATACTGAACTACTGAATCTCATCACACCACCTCGGCTGAGGTGGCACAAGAATGTGAAACAGGTAGCTAATGCAAACTAAGAGGTCCCCGTCCACGGATCAGGACAACATCAGCCAAAGGGCCGACCTGCCGCCATCCCCGCTTCCGGCTAACCCTCTAAACCGAATGCTAAAGTACTAGTATATGCATGCCAACTAGGTGGACTGCCACAAGGATATGAAAATAGTGACTGGTCTCCGCCAGATCTCGCTCCCCGATAGATACTCTCATCTGATACTGCTCAGCTCGACGGTCAACCAGTACTCGAGGTCATAGAAGATGTCAAAGAGGTACAGGATGTAGTCAAAGGCCAGAACCCAGTCAGATGTGCTTAAGGTCAGAGTAGAGCTGTCGGTGTCTAAGGTCTCATAGGGCAGGTCATAGGTACCAGTCTGTCCACGAACACAAAGTCCAATCCAGAAGGGCACCACGTCAAAGGGCATCAATCCAGTCAGACCAGAAAGACCCCTTGCCCGACCGCTGCCGGCTCATAGGCCTGCAGCTCAGCCGGACAGAGGACCAGAGAGCCTAGGAGTCACCCGCACCACTGGGGTGCGGGCGGATCACGTCCATGAAGGACTCGATCATGCTGATGATCACCCGCACCTTGTCCTTGAGCCCAGGAAGAGGGTTGGTGAAGATATCAGCCAGGTTGAGTAAAGTGTTGATGTAAACAGGCACTAGGTACCCAGCACACACCCACCCCCGAAAGCAGTGAAA
The DNA here is from genome assembly GCA_001247695.2 of Cymbomonas tetramitiformis. Lineage (NCBI taxonomy): Eukaryota > Viridiplantae > Chlorophyta > Pyramimonadophyceae > Pyramimonadales > Pyramimonadaceae > Cymbomonas > Cymbomonas tetramitiformis. The sequence continues at coordinate 3,580 of LGRX02007860.1, read as the reverse complement.
ACGGATCAATACATGCTTAATCTTGGTGGATAGCATGACATTCCTCAGAATGGAGGAAGCCGCCTGGTTGTCAATCATGACAGCCACTGGGAGCTCCAGCCTGGGAATGAAGGGTCCAGAGGTACCATACATGCCAGACCGCTGAGAGTGGTACTCCCGCGGACCGTCCTCATAGCCCGTGCCATCATACGGTACTGGCACGGCGTGAGGCAGGGCATACAGGCTGCTGTCAGGAACAGGCTCAGCCTCCCGGTAGTGTAGGGGGGAGGCGGGGCCCATCTGACCATGACCCATAGCATGATTCTCGAAGAACGCGGCCGCCCTCTGCATCCAAGAAGTGTCAGCTGCAGGGAAGGCCGTAGACAGAGCCAGAGCAGACACACCCGGCTCCTGCTGCGTAATTCTGATAAAGCCGAACATCTCCACAATCATATGGATAGCAGACATGGCCCGCTGCCCAACCACAGAGGCGGCCACATACTCAGATCCAGTGGAGGACATCTCAGCATCAGTCTGGCGGGCACATACCCAATGAAGGACCATGCCGTTGAGGAATACAATGCCTCCCGAGTAGGAGAGACACCCGTTGAGTTTGTCACGAGCATGGTCAGCATCCGAATACACCTGTATTGTGAGCACAGAAAGCGGTGCACTGGGGTAAGCATAACGGATGCGGTAGTGCCGTGTGAAGTATAGATACTGAGCCACTCTCTGAAGTGCCTCCCAGGCCTGAGCCGAGGGGCATGAGGAGAACTGTGCCAGATATATGACATTATGACTGAGTAATAGATATCTGGCCTGGTGCACCGTGCAATCCACAGCAGGGACCCAAGCAGTGAGAGATACGGGGTGACAAGGGTGAGATCAGGGTGCTCCGGCTTCTGGATAACGAGGTTCACATCCATCGGATTGTGAAAGGTTTTGGCCGGAAGCTTGGACTTGGACATGAGCTCCTTGATCTGCCTGGTTTGGGACAGTGCAATGCCCCACCGATCATAGTCAACCGTAAGCTGCAGGACGGCTGTCATACGGCCAAGATTCTTGCTCTTGAATGCCGCCTGGAAAGCTGCCCAGAAAGCCTGGTGGAAGGCATCATCACATGTCAGCCCGAAGTCATCCACGTAGACAGCCACGAAGGCCACGAACACAGAGGTCACAATATAGTATAGGCACGGGTCATATGTGGACTGGGTGAAGTGCATTCCCTGATAGGTGAAGGACTTCATGAATTAGTTGGCCAGCTTCTGCCAGGAAGCACCAGCCGTCCGTAGCCCGTAGAGAGCATAGAGCAGCTTGGCATAGCCATATCTGCCCTTATACATATACCCAGAGGGGAACCGTACATATATAGGAACCTCCAGACGGGCATGAACAAAGGCCTGACTGACGTCAAAGTGATAGACCATAACCCCCATACCAGCAAAGATAATAGACAGGATGAAGAGAAGGCGGAAGGTGGGCAGGTCTGCTACCGTGCATGCGGTCTCGGCTTGGGTGTAGCCCCAGTGCCATGTGGCAGCCACGGCCATCCGAGCTTTATGAATTTGGACGGGCGGTAGACCATCCCGTGGCTTCCAGGGCTTATTCAGCACAAATATGGTGCTGGTGGCGATCTCACCGTCGGGTAGCACCTCCACCGGTTCTATCTTACCCTGGTCAATCAGAGGCTGCACCTCCCCACCGGTAATAGCCTCCCCCCACTGAGCCCCATCAGGCATAGACAGTGCCTGGCGGTACCCACCCGGCAGTGGCAGATCAGGAGCTGCAGTGTGGTACAGGCGCTCGGCGAGGTCAGCAGAGATATGACAGAAGCTGAGTGTGCCGCCGGCTGGCAATGTACCGACCGTGTCCTCTGGTGGGACCACATAGTGCGGAAGGAGCCACTGGTCCTGCTCCGGGTGGTCGGAGAAGGGAAGGTGGCAAGCACTGTGGGTATCAGGGAACACCACCAGACCGGCACGGAGGTCCATGGCATAGGCACGTGGGGCAGTCACATCACCGTAGGCCATAGGCCGGAAGAGCACCCCATAGGACCTGGACCGCCTCATGTCCGTGGACACAATGAGTGCCGGATACAGCGGATCACCGCGGGCCTCCTGAGCCATAGCCAGAGTCCAGAGCGGGTAGTATTGACTGACACAGTCAATGACCCTGCGGCGGTCCAGCCAGTGGACCAAGTCAAACCAAGCAGTGCCCGCAGGGTCAGCCATGGCATACTGCTGGGCGGTGGTCCAGAAAGTGTCGGCTGAACCAGTGTCAAGCAACTGTACGGTGGCATAGGTCTCACCGTCCCGGGTGTCATAATAGGCAGCCACGGAATGGACCGTCACCACCATGTCAGTGGTGTAGTCCCCCCGCCCACGGCTCCGGCCTGTCACTGGGCACGGGTGCGGAGTGCTGCTCGTCGGGAGCGGGGGCAGGGAACGATGACATCACCTGCCCGAACTCCGAATAGTTCCGGATGAAGTCCGGCCGGCCCTCGGAAACAACTTTGTTTCTCTCCAGGTCCAGCACCTTGTAGGCCGAGGACCTGAGGCTGATGCCCACAAACCGCCCCTGCCAGGCCCGGGGGGTCCGCTTCTTGGAGACCCCCGGATGGCGGGCCCGGATCTGCTGAGCATCCATGGCCACAGTGCACAGGGTGCCGAATATCTCGATACGGGAGTAGGTAAAGTGATAGCCCATAAGGTGATAGAATGGCACCACGGCGTCCCGCCCATGAGGCAGGATATCCCATAGCAGGCAGGCATGCCTGTCTGCAAGAGGCCAGTAGGTGAGGTCCATACCGGCTGTCTCCAGGAGTGCACGGGAGACCGACGAGACCTTACCAATCACATATTCAGCCATGAAGTTCTGCGAGTGCAGGGTGGGTGACGACTGCAGGTGTTTGATTCCATGGTGTTTGTACAGAGCCTGTGCCGCAGGGTCACACAGCTCCGGGGCACAGTCAGTGCGGAGGCCTAGGCCAGTGCAGGCAAAGCCGTGATGAACAACATCTGCCAGGAACTGCGCCAGGATGAAGCTGTATGCCGACTTCTCAGCAGAGAAGTAGCAAAGTGTAAACCTCACAGTGAACTCCACAAAGGTCCAGCGGTACCTCGACCCGTCATAGCCAATAGGCGTGATCGGGCCTGTAGCATCAGCAGCCCACATAGATCCAGGCCTCTGAGCTCTGTATCTGTCAGCCGAAGGGTGCTTCGGACTCGGCTGCACTGTCCGCATACGGGCACACACAGCACAGGCCTCAGCACAGGTCCTGTGAGACAGCAGCTGCTCCCGCGTAACTGTAGTGCCAGGCCGGGCGATGTCAACACCAAGGTCCATGAGCTGAGCCAGCCTGAGACCATGAGCACGAGCATATGCGGAATGGCACCACCTCTCAGGGGTGAACCTCATGGACGTGTACTGATCACGGTAGATGATAGCCACCGGGAACGGGGTACCAGCAATGAAGACACGGTCCCCCCGCCCTCCGAGCCAGCCGACTGAAGGGGCCGTCCAGCATAGGTGTGCTCACGACGGTAGCTGAATATGCCCTCTGTGCCAGCCGGATACACATGTAGTACCTCCCAGTGAATAA
>LGRX02007859.1:0-22101 GCA_001247695.2 Cymbomonas tetramitiformis | reverse complement strand
CGAAATATCGTGATTGATCGATAAGTTTTTATTGGATATCGAAATATTGAATATTGATCAATATGACGCGGACAAATATCGGTATTGATCAATATCGTGTGGACAAATATCGAAATTAATCAATAACTAAGTGAGAAATATCGAAATTGATTGATATGCAAGCTTGAATTGAATATCGATCGCGTAAAACGGGATATCGATATATTGATTATTGAACAATCGATCTTGAGCACGCAATGTTGGTACCATTTATTGGCTATTAATTCAGTTTCTGACTTCATTTTCAGAGATAGAATCGGTTGATCTTGAGAACGCAGGTACGTGGCGCCCCATTCGCTACACTCGCCGCAACGCCTCTCTCCCCTGATTTTCCATCGAACAAAACTGAAAAGCCTCCGACTATTTTTTAGTGGAAGCCAAACGTTGAAACGAGGAACCGAGCAAACGCATCAGAATTAGGTTCAGCTCTTCAGCATGCCTCGAGGCAAAGGAAAACGCCCCCGACACCAGCACTCGGCGATGGCTGCAATAAATTAGAATTGTCGGTATGTAATAGCTTAAGTTGTGTGCTTGCCCGTTAAACCTCGCAAACGAGGTCATATTGCTAGATAGTAGATATTTGTAACTCAGTTATCAATATATCGATATATCGATATATCGAGGAAAATATAATTATTGAATATTGATTGATAAGCATGGTAGTGATATTGAAATTGATTGATATTGAGTCTGATCATATCGATATTGATCAATACCGTGGTGAGAAATATCGATATTGATCAATATGTCGTGATTACTTATCGAAATTGATTGATATCATATTCGAACTTATCGAAATGTATCAATATCGGGAAAAAAAAGTTCGATACTACTCCTTGTTGACTTCAAACGGCCCCGGGCCGGCCTCTCACGGTACGCCTTCTTCCCTGATACACAACTACAATGCACTTTGCCAGGGAGAATGTTGCCACGATACAACAAGGTTGGCAATCAGACGGGAATCAGACGATCAGATATTCAGATCGGAATTCAGGTTTCAGATTCATATCAGACCAGGTTTTTTTCAGATGGTTTCAGATGTTTCAGATGTTTCAGATGGTTTCAGATGTTTCAGATGACGAGCCTTAATTATCAGATAAAATCAGACGACGCGTCTTAACTATCAGACAAAATCAGGCGACGGGGAGAATTATTAGGGTTTATCAATCAGGACATCGCATGTAACCATAAATACGGTCCGTAACTATTTCTCGTTTGTTTTTCTTTAATTTCGGATATTCGGAAGGCTTAAACCCTAAAACCCTAAACACAAAAACCCTAAAACCCTAAACATGTGAACCCTAAAACCATACATCGTGAAACCCTAAAAACCAAAACGCATCAAACCCTAAAACCCTAAGCCGTGAAACTCTTCAACCCTAAATGTCATGCAAACCATAAAACCCTAATATATATTAAACCATAACCGATGAAGGCCCCTTTTTTCCATTTCATTTTATAATATCTTCATTATTATGTAATATATGTTTTCATTGTGAAATTTTGAGATTTTGACTCAAAAAAACCCTAAATAAATTATCGATGGATGTGTAAAGCCTAATGGTATCATTTGGTGCCACGTGCTAATGCGTACATTGCCCAAAACGCCTTCGGGGAGTCATAATTTTGCCCAAAACACCCCCTGCAAGCCCGTATGAATATCGGGGACCATTTTTCAGATATTTCAGACATTTCGGACGTTTCAGATCAGATCAGACGTTTCAGATCTGAATTCAGATCTGAAATCATCTGATTGCCAACCTTGCGATACAACGGACCATAGATCATCATACAAAGAAATTATTTCTCCAACAGCAAAGAGGTAAACAGATGTCTCGGAGTATGGTTTGCACTAAATGGGGAATGGGACAAACAGGCGGAAATCCTGATCGACAGACTTAAATCTACTCTAATATCCATCCAACTGCAACACATGACTCTACACCAACTAAGATATGTTATAAATGCGGTTGTAGTTCCGAGGATGGCGTACCCCCTTAAAGTTACCTCAGCAATTGCCAACTCCTCAAAGAATGTCGCAATTGAATTAGACAAAATGATAGCTTCGTTTGAAATTAAATATTTGGGCTGCCCAGTTGACACCAATCACCAAATAATCTGGACAGCAGTCTGCCAAGGCGGGTACGGTATTGATACGGTGTCTTTGATATTGTAACCGCGTCGTGTATTACTGAAACTATGAACACCCTGTGTTCTGCAGATGAACACGAATATTGGCAACACAACCACACGGACCGTATCACTGATCCTCACCTCATCTCACTATACCGTAGAAACAGCAATCTATGGCTTAAAATAATAATTCAAAACATGAACAACGAAATGGGTAAAAATGCCATCTCGGGCTTCCCCTTATCACCCTATGCAACCTACAGTCACACAAAAGACAAACGCTTTAACTGGTTTAGGCGTACAGGTCACATTATGGCAAAACTTGGATACGCTACCGACTCTAAAAATTACCCTGAAAATGAAGCGGGTGAAACCACATTAATCACCACCCTCCCCAGACAACTCTACATGTCGAGGAATGTTACCTCCGCAATACAAAAATACAACCTCAAGCACATAGGTTCCTTTCTGACTCCCTGCGGTGGAATGCTAAAAAACTGGCAAGAAAGTAAAGGCTTTTTCAGGCTGAACGGTAATAGACCCCCTGGATGGCTAACCGAAATCGAAAAGGAAATGCTTCAAAACCCTTTAGATTTGGACCCACAAGCCAGATATGTCAAGAAACAATATAGAGACAACATAGTACCCCCCGACACGGGTGAGTTTCATTGGAAAGGAAATGGTGACCGAAATTCCATCTCTCTTATTCACATTACCAATATTGACTTAGAGGCCATGTCAATACAATATACAGAATACATTAACAATGCCATAAACCCTAATGTCTTTGTCAGAATCGAAGGAACCAACAGTTTTCAATACGACTTTGAATATAGCATCACCAATGACGGTTGCATCCTAATCCCAGCAGGTTCTATTTTCGAATATAATGACCATATGGACCCGCCCTCTTCTGTCCTTGCTACAGTCAGTGATATTAACTCACACTATGATTACATCTCAGACAGACAGTATGAGACCATTATTGCCAGAATGAAAAACAAAACTGCGGAGGAAGAAAGTGAGTACAGCTGCCCTAGCGACTCGGAAGAAGAATCAACCTGTCGCAAACGCGTGTATATGATGGTACGAACATTCTCGGAATCGAGCAAGCTTAACACTCGCGGCTGGTCATAAGTTCGTCATTAACATTCACTGGTGCCGGTAACTGTTCAAGCAATTCTCAACACAGCACAAGATCGTAGAGCTACAAAATTTTAAAATTCTGATATTCTGAGATCGAACGCTAAGCTCTTACATGCAAGCCCAGATTTCCAACATCCCCCATCTGTAGCTGCTGCGTGCAGTAGCACAGACTCAAATATGGGCTTGTTCAGCATACTGGGTCGTATCACCATCTGCCATGAACTTACCCAAACTGAAAGTGAACATACCAATGCCTTCACCTTCTCCACCCTGTAACATCCTGGCTCTGACCAGCGGATTCTTGAACACCAAGACCCACATACACCTGCGGCCAATAGGTCCATGTTCCAGATGCCCAATCACATGCAAGCGTCCCGTCTGACTCAATCGTCTGAAGTACGCAGCCCTGCTCTCGGTCATGTCTGTCAAGTAGTAAGATGGAACGTGGACACATGCCACCACACGACTGGCCATCACTGCCAATGGAAACGCGATATCCAGCGCTGCAAACCAAGGTGAAGTCACCACTGCGTCACAGACACCATACTTCTCCTTCCATATGCGATAGTTACCTGGCTGAAGTGCGTCATGCGCCTCAGACCAACCCAACTGAGAGTTCCAGTCATTATTCATAAATCTCAACTGCGGCCATTGCTCCACCATTACCTCACTGATGACCCCAGTGCCTGCCCATGGGTCCCACACGCCATCGACGGACTTCCAGTCCACCTCTGTCGCCAAACGCCTCACCTCGGAGGGCACTGTGATGACCAGTTCAAGCCCCCACTGCAGTGCGCTAGCTTCTCTCACCTGAGCCTTAGTCATGTGTCTCAATTCTCCTCGTCTTTCAACTTCTTCTTCAGCCAACGCAGGCACAAGAGGTGCATCCCTCAGCTGCCTTGCCATGGCCTTCTGTTCCCGATATTTCTTGCTCAGCACCGTGCGATGCCCCTCATTCCAGTGCCCTGGCATGAAGATCTGCACGGCCTCAGAGAGCTTGTCCTGTCTTCCCCAATCAATCTGATCTGGCATGCCCAAGAACATGTCCTTCTCTTTCAATAGCATCTCCCTTGATGAGATGGCATGCCATGGCTGAAATTTGTCTCCCTTCACCACACGACGGGGACCCACGTCTGCTGGCAGCAGGCGCATTTCCGCAGACAGCTTCTCGTTCAATTGCTGCTCCTTCATGCCCAGTCTGTCCTCCAGGACACCAGAGCTCTCGTCTTTCTGGGTCTGCACCTCAGCGTTGGCAGCTTGCATCCCCGTGCCTGAGCACCTGGGACATAGCCACTCGCCTTCTGGTACTCCGTCCAGTGCTGGGGTCAGACACCACAAGTGGTACCCCCTGTTGCATGCGTCGCACAACAACATCTCTGCTTCCCCATCAGTCTTCCTGCACGCTTCACATGCTAGGTGCTTGCTGGGAACGGCTGCACTGCAGTCATACTGGTCCTTCACCTGTAGGTGACATGGCGCGATGCTCTGCACGGTGCTCTTCTCTCTTAACTTGGTGGCGTCCTCAAGCACCACCACACCATCTCGCTGTATCTTGACCAGCTTCAGAATGGCGGATTTGGTCGCGACTTCCATGCCGCTGCGAGGCTTCTGCCTGATGTAGACGAAATCGCCCACCTTAAACTGGTGTGGCCTAGGCTCATAGCCCCCACCCCTTCTCCCTTCATAATGTAATGTATCACGATGCTGTGCGACCTCCAGGCTGCAACCAGCGTGTACCATCAGTCGCCTCACCACCTGTGCTCTCCGGAGGAGGTCCTTGACTCTGGCATCCTTCTCATCTTCGACCTCAGCACCGAAATCTATGCTGGGTGCCTGCTTCAAATCAGGCGGCACTACTGCCTCTTGGGCAAACAACATGGTGAACGGCGCCACCCCCGTGGACTCCTGGCGTGCTGCATTATAACTCAGCACTAGTGGCCAGAGCTGCTCATCCCACTCATAATCGAGACCCTTCTCCAAGGCAAGCTTCTTGAAGCAAAACTTCATAGTGCGCACCACTCGCTCGGTCAGCCCATTGCCTTCTGGTGAGTCTGGCGAGGTGACTCGTCGGTCGATCAGGCAGTCTCTGCACAGCTGCTTGAACTCGCCCTCGAACTCCTTACCTCCATCCACCAAGCACTCTGCTGGCGCACCAAACACAGCCAGGACATGACTGCGAAATGCCGCCGCGATAGTCCTTGCCTCCTTGTCGGGAATGGGTACACAGACTATGAACCTGGTGTAGTGCTCGGTCATGATGAGCACTCGGTTGTTGCCAGTCTTGGTCTGCCTCCTCGAAGGCCATGCCAAATCCAGCGACCAGCGATACATGAACGACACGATCTCGAGGGGGGATAAACATGCCTCCTCTCTCGCATAATGAGTTTTCACACGCTGACAGGTCTCACACTGAGTGACCACAGCCTCCACGTCCTTCTTCAAATCGGCCCACCAATGGCGCTGCCACAAAAGATGCTGCGTACGCCTTATGCCCCAATGTCCAGTTCTGGAGTGGTATTCCTTAACCAACGCGAGACGGTCAGCAGGCTTAGGTATTCTCACCTCCTTGCCCGACAGCGTGACCATGTAGATCTCGTCCGTAGCCTCATCCCATCGATGTCGTGCTGCTCGTCTCCTCACACGACGAACTTCCTCTTCTGGCAACCTCACGCTGCCATTGGACTTCAACCATCTGAGGCACCATGCATCATCGTGTACATCTCGATGCTTGTCACGGTCTACCTGCTGCTCGGCCACGCTGGCCATCAAGTCCTCGAATCTGGTGGTGCACGCCAACCTGGGGAGTCTCATCTCTGAATCTTTGGCAGGCGGACTCCAAGCAGGCACATCACGCGCGCTGCTGGGGTTGCGCCCTCCTTCACGAAGTGGTTCTCATGCCTCTGACGATACTGCGCCATAGTGTAGAGCTGCCACTCTTCTTCTTCTTCTTCTTCTTGGTTCCAGCCTTCTGTCGCTGAGCCCCAATTCCTTCTGCACCTTTCTGCCCTTGCGAGCACATTACCTGCAGCTTCTCCTCCCAGTCACGGTGAGTCATAGTCTTCGCCACCTGCTGAGTATATGCATTCGAATTCTCAACCCATTCCGCCAGCAAAGCTTGCCTCTGCTGAAGGTCCGACCTCGCGTGGTCTGCCCAGTTGTTGTCTACAGCGATGGGCTGTCCTGGGGAATTCTCTGCCTCTGGGGATTCCTCGCTATGAGGGAGCCCCTTCCTGCTCGCTTCTGCGACCGCCATCAGCAGTTCCATTGCCCTGCGATCCATGGCCAGGCCCAGAATGCTTGCCAATTCTACGTCGTTCAGGCCATCGGCCATGCGTAGCTCACTTGCGCTGTAGCCCATGGCTCGCGCCTTCTCGTCGAGGTTCACTTCTCGAGATTCTTCCTCGGCGTCTTCATCGTCCTGGTTGCGCACCACGGTGCCCATCCTCGCTCTTCTGAACGCTCTTGACCCTTGCGTCGCCATGATGGTGGGAAGTGCCCTCAATGGTTCTCCCACCACGTTCACCACGTAGTGAGGCGAGCGGTCTGTCCTTATCACTGGCCTGGGATGCCAGCCCTTGCATAGGATTGACGATACGATTCGTCCTTCTGGTCTCACCACCTTGCTCATGACGGAGCGAAACTGGTGGCTCTGGAACAAGTTGCTCCAATACGCTCGCAATCGGTGTGCGTAAGCGCCTGCTTGTGCTGCATCAAAGGACACTGGTCGGCCAATGACGCTGGCAATGTACGGGAACACCTCGTCCCTGATCTTGGTTCCGGGTCTGTGTGACAACGGGGAAACGTTCTCCAGGATATAGCCTGGAGGCCTCTGCTGCTGCAGCTGCTGGAGTGTGGACAGAAGCCTAACCACTTCATAAAATAATTTGCTGTGCCTGCCATCCAGGCCTGTGAGTGTTCCAGCAGGAGAGAGATCCTGGCATGGGAACCCACATACCATGACCCACTGGCGTCCTTGAAGAGCTCCTGCTCGTATGAAGTCGGCACTGGTGGTGTCGTGCAGATCTTGGGGTAGAGCCCCAAACTCTATTGCACGGGGCGAAATGAGGTCAGGATATCGTCTTAGCAACGCCGTGCACCTGGCCCTGGCAACTGTTCGACTGCTCGGGGATATGTCCTGATACAGGTAGCGATCCACCTTCATCCCACTGCGGAGCAACATCTCTAGGCCAGCACAGAGGCCTCCACATGGCTCATAGCACACCACACCTTCCTCCCGAGCTTGCGAGAAGAACTGCCTGCCCAGCACCCTGGTGTCCACCTTCTCAGGCTTTAAGATGCGCTCGCCTTCAAAGTACTCATTGCTGTACACAGCGGGGCTTCCCTCGCCGTGCGTGCCTCGCGTAGGCCTCACCAGGCTCAGCGCCTTCCAAGCTGCTCTGGCTAGCCTTCCAGAGTCGGTCACCAGCTTGGGTAAGTCAGTGTCAAACATGTCCCCATGATTGCACTCCAATTCCTCGCGGTAGTGCAAGTCGAATAAACGATGCACTGGTCCCGTGCCCAGCTGCTCCACGGCAGCCATCCTGCAGTAGTTGGCAACCTGCACCTCTGGCGTGGCCTCTTCCCCTGGGGAAGCATCCCCAGCCAACATAAAGCACAAGTGGTCACAGAAGTCCTTCGTGTGAACTTCCCCCACGCCTGCGTGAAACGCAGTCACCTTCTCCCTCTCATGCCTCGCTCCAGTCTCATCTGTCGTGGACGGCAGTGGGTAGCGAGACGGCACGTCAGCGTTGCTGTTCTTGGCTCCTGGACGATACTGCACCGTGAAGTCGAACTCCTGCAAACTGATTGTTCAGCGTAGGTGTTGCCCTTGGAGATCGGCCTTCTCCATCAGGGTGGTGAGCGGTGAGTGGTCGGTCACCAACGTGAAGTGAACCCCATGCAAGTACTGCCTCAGTGTGCGCACTGCCCATACCACTGCGAGCATCTCCCCCTTGAAGCTGGCGTACTGTCTCTCCGTTTTACTCAGGGATCGGCTGATTGCCATACAGATGTACTCCTTCCCATCATCGTCCTTCTGGCCCAGCACTGCGCCAATGCCATAGGTGCTCCAATCGGTGTACAATATAAGGGGTCTGTCATAATCGATAGGCCTCAGGCACCTCCCAGAACAGAGAGCATCCTTCAGGTCTTGAAGTGCTTGATCTTGCTCCTTCCCCCAGGCTCCCTTGATGTCAGTGACCTCCTTCTTGAGCAGGTCATTGAGAGGGCGGGCCATCTCAGAGTAGTTCGGCCCCCCTGGCTCACCCACCAGGCCCTTGTAGTAGTTCATCATGCCCAAGATCGAGCGGAGCCCAGTCTTGTCCTGGGGGCTTGGAAGCTCCTGGATGGCCTTACATTTGGCTTCTTGCGCGCCAATGGAGTTGTGACCAATGCGGTAGCCCAGAAAGTCCACCGTGGCTGCACCAAAGGTACTCTTGCCTGCATGCAAACGGATGCCAGCGTCCCCCAAGGTGCGCAATACGTCCTCAACGTCCTTCAGATGCTGCTCAGGCGTGGAATCCGTGTAGACCACTACGTCGTCGACGTACGCCACCGTACAATGCTGCAAGTGACGTAACTCGTAGTCCATGATTCTCACGAACGCAGAAGTAGCTCCAGCTGCACCAAAAGGCATCGAGGTGTACTGGTACAGCTGATTCTTCCACCAAAACGCCGTCTTGCTCCTGTCCTCTTCCGTGGCCATGGGAATCTGGTGGAAGGCTTTGGTGGCATCCAGCGTGGTCTTGAACTTGGCCTTCGCCACTTTCTGATAGAGCTCCTCTGGTCGATGTGGCAGCGTATTGTCTTTGAGGGAGTGCCGGTTGACACCCCTGAGGTCCACGCAGAATCTCGTCTGGGTCCACAGGCCAGTCTCATGATCCTTCTTGCCAGCCACGACGACGTTACTCGCATGCCTGCAATGCTTGGCTGCAGGCTCTATGAAGCCATACTCCAAAAGTTCCTTGCAATGAATATCGATGATTTCCTGCTCGCCCGGACTGTACTTCCTGGGTCTCTGGTAGGCGGCCTTGGATTCGTCTACAAAAGGAATGGAGAACGTGTTGTGCTCCGCCTTGCCCTTGTAGCCTGTCAGATCGTGAGGACTGTTGGCAAAAGTGGTCTTGCACCTGCGAAGAACATTCCGCATTTCCTCCCAGTGCTCCTCCTTGAAGTCAGGATGTCCTCCAAACGTGGCATTGAGCTCAGTGTCGAGCCACGCTGCCTCGTCCTTGGTCACTGTCGTGTCACCTAGAGGTTGAAGCTCGTCCAGCACGGTGTACGGCAAGACCTCATCCTGCTCCGCGACGTTGGCTTCCCAGCCCGGCTCCCATTGCCTTGAGGATTGCTGAGCCTCCCAAGAAGTGCAGGAACGACGATCGCTCTTAATTGGAAGATGCGCTCTAAATTGGAAGATTTTTTGAAGGTCATTGTTTTGATGTTTTTTACATTATTTTAAACATATCATGCCCAAAAAATAGGGTGGTTATAATTTTGGAAGTTTTTCTCATCGTACGAGGCGGGGTTTTCAGAATTCTTACGCGTGACTCTTAGGCATATTGAGGAGTGTTCCAAAAATCCACATATGGTATTAGATCGAGATTAAAGGTTATAAAATGGAAGTAAAAAGGGAAAAATATGTACCTGTTTATCGTATGTTTGATATTTTCATCGATTTCAGCACAATTTTGCCAAAACCCCCCTCAAACCCTATGCTTTATCACACGCGTATTCACAAAGGGCGGGTAACATATGTAAAGGTTCTTGCTAATGGACCCGTCACGTGCTATGTTATAATGTAGTTTGCCATAAAACATATTTGAACAAATAAAATATCAAGCACTTGCATCTCCGTGCAGATTTCTGGAGCAAATGGCCCTCTAGCGGGGGAAACCCTAAGTGGTAACACCAATTTAGGGTGTAAGCACAACCACATGTGTACATGCATGCACATACGAACTCTTGACTGCACTTATTTACTCTTCAGAGTTCTCCAGCAGTGCTTTTAAAAGCTCAGCTTTCTCCTCACAACCTGGAATTCCGCCTTGAACACCAGATTTTGCGGTCTCATCCCAGCATGTCAACACCTCGTTCACGTCAAATGTAGACTTCATGCGAAGGGTGCGGGCACCCCGTACGAAAGCTCCAGCCTCACAGAGTTGTTCTACCGTCTCGAACGTTCTCCGTGACTGTGCTGGCAACCAGAACTGCCAGGTTATCTCCTTCCGTGAGGCATGCTGCCCCACCACCTCCACGAAATGGAGTGGGAGTGACTTACCGCCGTCCGGGAGCATAACGTTGAACCAACACTTGTCGCTGGCTTCCCCGCCTGCAACGGTCACGGCATAGCTGCCCACAGTCATGTCCTCGAACCGGTAGTCGGCTGCCAAGTGTTCCTTCTGCGATGCCAAACGCATCCCACGGTCATATAGACTCTCGTCAACACCGGAGGAGTGCTCATCGTCGCCATCATCCGTGCCCTCACTGCTGCTGGGCTGTTTCTGCTGTTTTGGCTGCTTTCCAGGCTTCTTCTTGCGCGCTGCAACCTGCCGACTCCGACTGCGAGTGGCAAGATCCATCTCCATATCAGTATCATCGCTGTCGCCTTCGGAGGCGGGTGAAGTTCTGCGCGCCCTGTTTTGCCTTTGTGCGCCTGAAAACCTCTTGCGAGCAGCAGGTGGATCTCCTCTCCGACTCCTCTTTCCATTTGCTTCACGCACACCTGCCTCTGCACGAACTGCGGGAGCTTCTTCAGCAGCTTCTTCTGCCTCTGCACGAACTGCGGGAGCTTCTTCACCAGCATCTTCTGCCTTCAAAAGCTGGATCGGGCGTTCCAACTTCTTGGTCTTGGTCGTAAGACCCCGCAGTTCAGCATTCCGCTCAGATAACACTCGGTGTAAGTGTTTATCCTCGTACCTGCGTAAGCGAACCCTAGTTTGAAACTTCTCTATACACTTCGTATTATCTTCGCATACTCTTACACCGCAATGACGGACTCTCACGACGACGAGACTAGAATCCTGAGGGAAGTTTTTCCCTGGATGAGTGAGGGTTTTCTTAGCGAAAATCAAGAACAAGGAACGACCTCTTCTACCGTCGTTCCGAACACACCAGGAACAACGGACTCGGACGACGAGGTTACAATCTTGCGGCAGGTTTTTCCTTGGTTGCAAAGCTCCACAACAGCGACACCTGAAGACGAAGCGACGACTTCTTCTACCGGGAATCAAAGGACTCCCGCAACACAGGAGCAAGCCGCCACCACCACCAACTCGGAAAGAGAGGAAGGAAACAAGTGCGTCGTCTGCTTAGAAATAGTTTTCCCCGCGGAAACGTGGGTTTCAGGGTTAGGATGTGACTGCAAAAACGTGCTGTATCATCACCCTTGTTTCCAGGCCTACTTGGCAAGTTGCACGGATATTGCAAAATGCCCTTGTTGTAGGAAGATCTGGAGCTAGAACAAGAAACCTACCTGACTTTGCTTAGACACTTGAAGGACAATAATGACAAAATAAATATAAATAAGGTATAAATGAGATCGCACTAGGCTGGTAAACGGTCGTCTTACCTTCTGGAAATCAGCTCAGTACAATACTTGGCCTCGCACATAAAAGCCACAACCTCGTTGATGTCAATATTTTTCAGGACTTCTTTCTCCACCACTTGTTTCTTATGCGTCACGCCGTCGAAACATACATTGAACTGCTCCGCCTTAGCATACCGCGTCTTCAAGAGCCCATCGCATTTGACTGTAGATGCGCGGGTATGCGCACGTGTCAGCAGCAGTGAAAGGTCCCACTTCGGAGGTAATCGCTCGGGATGTCGCTCTCGCACGGCCTCCACCTTCAAAGGCAAGGGGAAGGTTGCTTTCAATTCCTCGTGTCGTTGTTGGCTCACCAGATCTGGCGTTGCGGCTCGGAGTCCCAATAGACAGCTCCGCGTTGTTTGCTCCATGTCCAATACCTTGTTTCCCTTCCCCTTGCGCTTCCATTCCGGGTTGTCCATATAGCCCGGGGCGGAGTCGACGTCGGGATAACTGGTACAAATAATCAGCCCAAGGTTCGGGTCCTCGTCCACGCCACTTGGTAGCCATTCCTTGAACCTGTCACCAAACTTGTACTTCGCTCGGACGAGCTTGTCCGGAGCGACGTAAAAGCACCAAGTATGCACCGTGCGGTCTCGTCCAGCGTGGCCACCAAACTCTTCGTTCAAGTGCGGGTCGATCCACGATTTGAAGTCCAAGTTGCAGCCGACGACGTACGTGTGCTTGTTGATGGTTGTTATCGTCCAGGCAAAGAGAAAGGCAATCCATTGTTCCAAAGATATGAACCAGTGGCCTTTTTTATCCGCGGTCTTACCCCACAACAGCATCTTCAGCAACCCGAAAAAGCCATCGACGTCGTTGTGGGAGTGGCCTACGGGCAGACGGTGTAGGTAGATCTCTTTGTACAGCCCGTGGTGAACCAGGATGCAGAAGAAGGCGAAAACATGCCGGTTCCAGTTTTCCGACCCTCCGTCCATTTGCACGTGGCATGTTTGCCGAAAGTGCCGCTCCGTGTTCTCCACCACATACCGTAGCAGAATATTGAGCGTCGTGAGGCACATGTTCACGTCTTTGCCAGGAACCCATGGCATAAGTAAACACATGCACAACACCGTGCCGTGCATCACGACTGCTTGCAGATGAAGGTGGAAGAAACTTCCAGCTTTGTCGCTCATCGCCTTGACCTTCACGGGGAAGTGCGGACAAACGGTGTTGTTGTTTGCCGCCCCGTCGAAACAATACGAGTCACTGATGCCGAACTGGTTGGCACTATCAGCACGGGTGTTATTGTACTGAGCTCTCTCATTTCGATAATCACTCCGGTGCGCGTCGTTAAGCGTCTTCCAGTCCTCCAGGTCCTCCAAGTCCTTTACAGCACGGCGCTGCTTCGTCAAGATTTCGCATGTCGTGCACTTACCTGCACAATCCTTCCGCTTGCGCATGGTAATATGCTTCGCGCGGAGGTACTCGCGCAGATACTTGCGAAACTGCGTGATTTTAACCTGATAAACGCCGCGACGCATAAGCTTGTATGCGGCATAACAATCGGCTGGTCGGATCGGATTCATTTGGAGTTTGCCGTTTTGAGGTTGTGGCTCCGCCAACGGCAACAGCTCGTGAGCAGCGTACTCCAAGAAATAAGTCCAGTTCAGGTTCGTCGGGTCGTTGTACAGCGTCAAATTCCTCTTCCTTGTGCTCTCCAGCATGCCGCCCCCACACACGTGCGCGTGCCACTTGAACCATGTGCTTTCGGGAATAAAGTGCAGTCGTCGAAACGCATCCTTGCAGACTTTCTTGCCCAGGAACGTCAGCGAGTCGAACATCTCTATTTCAAGCTTCTGCGATCCGGGCTTGAACCTACGCGCACGAGTAAGCTCCGCGATGATGTTCTCCTTGAACTGGCGACCGTTTAGCGTAGACTTCTCACGTAAGTACGCCTGCACGGGACGATACTCGAATTGGGACAGACAGCGCCTCCCACACCTGCATTCGTTGGCGGGGTCCATCAGATCCCCGATCTTTGTCACGCTTTCCGCAGTATTGTTGGGCCCATATCCCGACGTTTTGGATTCTGCTTCCGGTTCGGAACGCTTCGCCTTTCTTGGGTTGATGGTTTTCGTCTTGCACATAAAGTCTTCCACCGTTTCATAGTAATAATCTTCTGAACCAGAAGAATTAGACGAAGCGCTAAGCTCAGATTCGCCTTCAGAGCACTAAGGATGTCGGGTAATTTTTTTGGTAATTTACCGGTACGGTAATTACCGGTAAATTACCTGGTATTACCGAGTCCCATTTACAAATTACCGGTAATACGGCAGTAAATACAGGTAATACCGGTAATACGGATTCTTAAGTATGGGAGGTAACTCAATAACGGGCAATTTCTGCAAAATGTATCGCTTGATCATGGGCTCACATCGCTTAGTGTGTGCTATTGCACGGACCAAAACAATTCTAATGATCATCATTTATCCATAGAAATTTTGAAAAATAATTTTAGGGCCCCGAGGCGAAAGTTAGGTCATTTCGTGCAGGCGGTAATACTTTGGTAATACCGCCGAAAGTATTACCGGTAAATTACCCGGTATTACCAGCCCCCATTTTCAAATTACCGGTAATTCGACATCCTTACAGAGCACGACGAGCATAACATATTTCCTTCCTTCCCGCTTTAGCGACTTGGCGCTTTCTCAAATGTTTAAGCTTCAAAGTTTCAAAACTAATGACCGGCGCGACGTTCCAGGCGTTCGAGCGTTTGATTGCCTTTCAATCGTCACATGTAGTCAGATCGCACTAGTCACATCACTAGTGCGATCTGATTTCGCACTAGTCGCGCGACTAGTACGGACTAGTGGCGTGAGTAGTGCGTTAATAGTGTGGTACTAGCGCGGTACTCGCGATATGCTATCTTTAAGAATTGATTTTCACTATCGCAAGTATACTTTTCTGTGGACACAACTTTTTATCTTCTTTCTTCTCACTTACCATACTCCTACGTAATCATGTCTGACGAAAAACTCTTTGGTGAAGGCTTCAAAGCGCAATCGGTGGAAGACCTTGACAACAGCGGCACACAAGAGGTCCGACACTGCGCCAAGATCCTTAAACGCTTGTTGACGGACGAGCAGCTGCAAACGATTTTCCCCATTTCGGGGAACAAAAGTCAACTGTCCGGAACGGGGTCGGAGGTGTTGCTCACTCCCGATATCATTGAGAACTGTTTTGAACACTACACGCCGGACGACGCGGCGTGTTACCGCAACCTGGCGTCGTGGCAATTTTTGAAATCGGTGACGCAAACCCAGTTCGTGGATAAGCTGGAGGAGGCGGAGAAACGAGGCACAAAACCAGGATTGTATGATATTTTCACAATGGTGAACGCGGCGGAGAAGAAGGAGGAGGCGAAGAAGGAGGGCGAGTCGGAGTTCGAGTCGGAGGAGGAGGCGAAGAAGGAGGGCGATGGGGAGGAGGAGGAGGAGGACGAGGACGACCAAGAGGACGAAATTGAGATCCACTGCGCACAGCCCGCCGCAGAGGACCCAGAGAAGAAGTACACGACCTTCGCAACTGACAACGGTTTTGAGGTGATCTACAAGGTGGACGAGGAAGGGGTCCAGCAGCCCGCTGGACTCGAGAAATCGGACGAGGACAACGACCGGTTGGTTCTCTGGAACTACGCAGAGAACTTGGCGATGAAGCCGGCGCTCACATTGGTGCGAGTGCATCAGTATATGCCGCATTCTGAAAGGCATCTGGTGCACGCCATTAAAGAGTACATAGTCCCCAAGCAACCGGCGGAAGAGACCGTCGACTTTGATATGGAAAACTACCGCATCCTCGAGACGGCGCTGCCAGCGAACGCAGAGCTGCCAGGCGAAGCGTAAGCAATGCGTATGTGAGTGTGCCTACAGTTGCAAGCAAAAACCAGGCAAGAAGAGCCTGCCAGCTAGAAGCAAAAGCGGGCAACAATGCAAGCGTGAAGAGCCCCAAAGAAGAGAAGCGTATGGTATACAAAGACAGCAGCTGTTCCCGCCAGCTGTAAGCAAAAGCGTATAAAGAAGAAGAAGAAGAATAGCTAAAGAAGAAAGAAACAGCTGTAAGCAAAAGCGTAGCGCAGCTGTGCCTTATGGACACGGGCATGAAGCAAAACCGGGCAAAGAAGAAGCAGCCTCTTAAAGAGTCTCAGCTAGGCGATGTGAGGAAGCAAAGATTCAGCCTGCTAAACATCGATTGATCGCAAGAAGAAGAAGAAGAAGAAGACACACGTGAGGAGTCTCGATACTGAGACCGTCGTACCTTAACTGCCGGAGGAAATGCGGTGGATGAGAAGGAAACGCCATCGCCAGGTGAGACGACCTGGCCCAATATCCGTGTGTTAATGCCGGAAGGATGGGAGAGGGACATGGAAACGGAAGGGTTTTGCGTGGCACGGGTTGAGGGCGTCGAAGTTTCCCCTCAGGAGCACGATGGATGCGTGACCGGGGAGTGGTTGAATAACTTCGCCGACCTGAATTCAGAGGACCGGGATGCACGCTACGACAGTAGTAGGTGGATAGGAGACGTGGATCGGAGGTGTTTTCTGGGGAGGATGATTGCGGAGGCAGGGAGGCAGGTCATTGCAAACCCAGGGTGGAAGCGCACGACCGTGCGACCGGACGTACTTCGCAAGGGGAAAGGTGGGATGTCTGCGTTGCTGACGCTGCCCGGTGCTGATCTGCAGAGCCCGCATTTAGACGGCACAGAACTATCCCTTATTTTTTGCTTCACTCCAGGGTACCCTGTGGGGATATTTCCGGGTTCTCACATGCGGTGTGGTGCAAGGGAGTCCTTTTTTGTAGGGCAGGCATATGAGGTATTAATGTTCCGGCGTGGGGTTTTCCACTTTGGGGAAGCCTACCCTGGCTGTTCCTGGCCGACGATTCCGTCGAACGCCGTAAAGCTGGGGCCGAACGTCCGTCGGGGGCACATTCGTACGTGGATAGGTCATCGGATGTGCCCGTGTACAACCTGACAGAGTTTACGGTGGAGTACGCAGCTCGCCGGCGAAGCAGGCGCTTGGAAGGCGAGGACGTTGCCAACCTCTTGGGCGTCGACTACAACGTCATCTTCGACGGGGGCCTCGCAATGTTGGGCTCCGAAGTGGTCATCCTCCATACTTCTGTCACGGAGGAGAAGGTGGAGGTCGG
Source organism: Cymbomonas tetramitiformis (assembly GCA_001247695.2). Lineage (NCBI taxonomy): Eukaryota > Viridiplantae > Chlorophyta > Pyramimonadophyceae > Pyramimonadales > Pyramimonadaceae > Cymbomonas > Cymbomonas tetramitiformis. The sequence goes on along the minus strand of LGRX02007859.1, from coordinate 5,055 downwards.
CGTGATGGAGACGGGCGCCCTCAAGACGGTGCCCAGGGCGGAGCTGCAGCCGGTGACGAAAGCGGGCATTCCCGTGAAGGGGAATTTCGTCACCCGGTTTTACGGGCCGAAGAGCGGCCTTATGGACACGGGCATCAAGCTGCAGGTGTTCGGGGGGGCGGACGTGCTGTACCCCGACAAGACATCGGGCCTGGTCTGCACGGGAATGCCCGTGCTCCTGAAAGAGGACTACGAAAACCTGCCCATGGCGCACGGTGGGGTGCGGCGCCTGGGGTATGTGCTGCGCACCAACGGCGGCCAGACGCAGGGCCTGGTGTTCCTGCAAAAAAGCTCGGGGTTTGAGGGGTGGGACTTCCAGGTGCTGCAGTTGCCATTGGGACGTGGATCGGAGGCACTGCTGGTGAGGGACGAGAAGTTCATGGCCCTTCACCCCCGCGGCAGCAGCAGCAGCAGCAGCAGCAGCAGCAGAAGATCCCAGGGACGTCAGATTGCCTTGACGCAGGCTGACCTGGAGAAGGAAAAGCGCAGCTTGATGGCGTTCCGGTACGCCTTTTCTCAGGCAATGGGCGTGATCATTCAGCGGACGCGGGATGCGGCCAAGATGACCGTGGCGCAGATCAGCCGCGAGGGGGCTGGCGGTGGGGGAAAAGGTGGGGCGCTGACCACCAAGACCCTGCAAAGGGGTATGGCCAGGGAGGTGATCACCTTCAAGTGGTCAGGCAACCAGGAAGACGGATGCAACTTCCCGAAGCCTGAGGAGCAGAAGGCCAAGAGCGCGCAGAAGACTAGGGCGAAGAGCGTGAGCGGCCACAAGCGGCAGCGGGAGGAGAAGGTCGCGGCGGAGGAGGAAAAGGCGAAGCAGGCGAAATTGGAGGAGCATGCGGAGAAGATGAAGTACGCCGAGAAGCGCCGCCTGATCGAGCTGAAGGCGAAGCATGCGGAGGAGAAGGCGCGGAGTTTGGAGAGGGCGATCGGGGGAGCCACTCCAGCTCGGGGGGCCACGGAGGAGCAGGTGAAGCAGGCCGTGCTCTTGAAGGAGAAGGAGCTCCGGGCGGAGTTGGCGGAGGCCGAGCGGCAAAAGGAGGCGAAGGTGTGCGAGGAGCTTCGCCGTCAGTTGGAGCAGCAGGGGAAGGAGCGGCTCCAACTAACGGCCGAGTCCGCGGAGGAGCGAGGCCGGCGGATGGCGGCCGAGCATTTCACCGCGCTGCTGGGGGAGAAGGACGAGAGACACACGTCCGACCTCAAGCAGGCGTTCGCCCGCAACGCCGACCTGGCGAAGGAACAGTTGAGCAGACAGGGCGCCCATATGGCGCTCATGTTCAACATGTATTCGCAGTTCACCAGCCTGGCGGCCGGTCGGTCGGGCCAAGGGGAGAACTCCGCCGCCCACGAAGGTATGGTGGCGTGTACCCAGCACCTGCTGAGCAACACGGAGCAGGGAGGCCAAAAAGGGAAGCTCAAGGAGCTCATGGCTCCCCCGGCGGTCCCCGGAAAAAGGACCCCGGAAAAACCCCCGCAGAAAAAGATGCGCGCAGACGAGGTCCGCGCATTTTTATCGGCTTGCCAGAAGGCTGCAAAACAACTCGCAGCCGATCTGAAGAGCGAGAACGTCGATACGGTGGCGGCTGCGGAGATCGAGCTCAACATCCACAAGGAGATCGTCTCGGGGGGTGTTGATCCCGAAGAAGGCGAGGAGGGCAAGTCCGAGAAGATCCTCGAGCTTTTCCACTCGATGGCGGAGAAGTAGTTGCTATTTAGTTTTGCTATTGTTTACTACTTGACAGTACACTTCAAAATAAGTGCATCCCACAAGCATTTGTTGCTGACTTGTTTGCCACAAGCATCCGTTCTTGACTTGTTTCCCATGCATGCACAGCTCATGATCATGTTTAGTATCATTTCATAAGCATATAACAAACTATAACTCAAACCACTACGAACTTGCTATCTGTTTCGCACGATCACGGGTTAGTCGGGTACATACGTAAGGAAACCCTATCCAATTCAAGCGACACACGGCCGTACGGGCCACCCGGCGATGAACCAACGACATTCCGGTCACTCATGATCATTTTGGAAGCATTTCATAAGCATATAACAAACTATAACTCAAACCACTCCGAACTTGCTATCTGTTTCGCACTATCACGGGTTAGTCGGGTACATATGTAAGGAAACCCTATCCAATTCAAGCGACACACGGCCGTACGGGGCACCCGGCGATGAACCAACGACATTCCGGTCACTCATGATCATTTTGGAAGCATTTCATAAGCATATAACAAACTATAACTCAAACCACTCCGAACTTGCTATCTGTTTCGCACTATCACGGGTTAGTCGGGTACATACCGTTAAGGAAACCCTATCCAATTCAAGCGACACACGGCCGTACGGGGCACCCGGCGATGAACCAACGACATTCCGGTCACTCATGATCATTTTGGAAGCATTTCATAAGCATATAACAAACAATAACTCAAACCACTCCGAACTTGCTATCTGTTTCGCACTATCACGGGTTAGTCGGGTACATACGTAAGGAAACCCTATCCAATTCAAGCGACACACGGCCGTACGGGGCACCCGGCGATGAACCAACGACATTCCGGTCACTCATGATCATTTTGGAAGCATTTCAAACCAAAAACAAAAAAATTTTTTGGAAGGAGTGGCGTCTTCCAATTTCGAGCGCTCGTCGTTCAGGGGGACGAACCCCAGGCACTGCGCGTGGGTGACATGACATCATACGTAGGCACACTCTCGGTCAGCTTGCCAGCGACCCACAAGATTCCGCACAAAAGCAGAAAAAATCGCAAAATTCGGTTGAAATGCACTGCGGCTGCCGGCGAGTTCGAAGCGAAGAAGCACGCCATTACTCTCCACCCCCCGTGCGCCAAGCGAGTACTCCCACCAGCGGCGGTGGAGACCACGACTGCGAGGACAAGCGCCACGTAGGCGGCTTGCGCGATGCGATGAAGTCGGAGATTGCGCCGAAGCTGCGTCCAGCGCGCCGCGAAGCGAGGCTTGTCCAACCTGGCCGGCAAAGCGGGCAGGCACACGCGGCCCAACAAGAAGACTTGGGACCAACGCAGGGACGGAATAGTCCATCCACGGTCACGTCGAATGTGACCTGCGTCCAGCGGGTCGTGCACGATATAGGAGGCGTGGGACGCCACGTCCTCAGCGTAAATGCTGGTACAAACCCAGAGCCAGGCGAGGACCACGAGGAGGAGGGCGGCCGCACACTGTGACCAGCATGCCAAGGAAACGACCACCCCCCGAAGGGGCACCACCATCCAACCTTCTGCATGAACACGGTGCACGCCAGCATAGATGCCCGTGGCGCGCACGATAAGCAACCCAACGTACCAAACGCAGGCGAGAGCCCATAAGACCCAAATGTCGTAAGATGCACGACGGGGATAACGTCGAGCAGACGACCACCATACCGGCAGCTGGCTCAAAAACGAGGCCACGCAGCGCCTCCACCAAACTTGAAAAGGGCACCACGACAAGTGCCATGCCATTGCCTCCCACATCGCCCACACGGCGGCCATGGGAACGGGACCGCGTCCCAGCCACCACCAAACCACTACACTGCCCGCAAACGAGATACACGCCCGCAGGACATCTGGCCTCAAGTGGACTGCCTGTGCAGGCAGCCCACGGCCACAGCGTTGGTTGTGCATCAGGGCCACCCGCCCGCTGTGCCCGGGGAGCCCTGATGAAAATGCGCGTGCTGTCTCTGCGCCTCACGTTGTTCGTCTGTATGGCGCTCGAACGCCTCCGTCACCTCGCTGCATATTGAAACAGTCGGAGAAGGAAAACGTCGTGAGTCATGATTGGCTGGCATCCTGGACGCCCTCGACGCATGGACGACATGGGTAGCAGTCCCATGGCGATCGACAGAAGGAGCAGACGAGCGCGCAGCACCGCCCGCGCCCGGCTGATGCTCAGACGTTCGGGCAGAAGGCCGGCCCTGATGACGCGCAGGGGGGTCGCGAACCTCGTGCACATTCCTTCGCCAGGCCGTATCCACGTGTTCGGATCTCTCGGCCACGCGAGCCTGATGGGCGGGCGGCGACGGCGGGAGACGTCGCGCCTCCAAGGCCTCCAGGGCTGGCAGCAACCACGGCGCGGCCACCTCCCTGGTCCCCCACTGCAAGCATGTGAACTTCCGGTCGTCTCGCATTATGAAGTACTCGTTTGTGAACTCAGCGTGCCAAGTACGACATCGCTGGTCCTCCATGAAGATGTAGTACACTGGTGTGGCATTTGGGTGCGCCATGCAGCGCAGCACGTGTGCTGCCCCAAGCTCCATGTAGGCGCACAGCGAGTACGCAATGTTCCTCGCATGACCCCCTGGCAACCTGTGCCCTGAGCCACGGTGCGACAGATCAGCGTAGGCTGAAATAATAGCCTCCAGCAGGTTGGAAGACGTTGTCTGTCCCCCAAGAGGGAGGCGCCAGCCCCGGTCTCCGCACGCGATGGTCTTGTCATGCTTCTTGGCGACCTTGCTGGTGATACCCGGATGTTTCCGCAGCCTGAGACCTCGCTCCTGGTTGCACACGCCAAGCTCGTACACGACTCGCTGGCCCCTGCAACGGTCAACGAACGTCACGCCAAACCTCGCCATAAAGACGGTAAGGTTGCGGCGGTCCTTCAAGGCTCTCACCTGCTCCACGGACAGAAATCTGCCCACTGAACTGTCGGATGCGGTGGCCATTCGTACGGCATCCCAATCTGACCCCGCTGGAGATGGAGGCGCCCTCGCAGGGGACCGGGGCAGATGATTCGCCCGTGGTGGACTCGGAGGCGTAGGAGGCGGGCCCCCCGGGGAAAGTGATCGGGAATCACGTGGGACACGGATTGAGTCCGCCCACGAGCCAGCGTTGGTCATAGCGGGCGATGCAGGGGGCGACCTCCCCCGAGAAGGGCTGTCAGCAGGAACTGACGGCCAAGCCGCGGTGGCGCAAACGAATCGAGGTGACATCAAGTCCTCGGGCCCAATGTCGCTGGATGATGGCGACGGCGTGGGGCGGTGTGCGATGT
>LGRX02007858.1:0-10677 GCA_001247695.2 Cymbomonas tetramitiformis | reverse complement strand
CGTTTTGTAAAATTAGGGTGCACCCAAAATACAAAACGCATCTTTGAAACTCGGAAGTTTCAAAGATGCTTGCCGGTCGCGTGCAGCGGTAAAAGGCAAGTCAAAGGGTTTAGGATATAGAAGAAGTACAGGGGCCTTTTTTAAAAGCAGAACACGCCAGCGAACAAAGCTTTTTGGAGGCTTCCTCATGATGGCTAGCGGGAACTAGTGCGTTTGACCTGTGTGCACATGATTTGAACAGGAGTCGTGAAAAGGACCACCGGGCATGGGCATAGCCGGATGACATAAAGAAAACTTAATCTAAAATCAACATGAAAAAGAGTTAATCTAAAATCAGCAATAAATAATCTAAATTAAATATTTTTCCCTCGCGCCGTGCCTGGTATGCTCGCCCCGTGTGGAATGCTCGCCCCGTGCCTGGTATGCTCGCCCGTGAAACGCCCGCCTGGTATGCTCGTTCCTCGAATGCGTACCGCTGTGCGTATGCTCGCCCGGCGGGATGCTCGCCCCGCACCTCGGTATGCTCGCCCCGTGCCCGGTATGCTCTGCTCCGTGGAATGCTCGCCCCGCCCTATGCTCGTTCGTGAAACGCACTCCGCTCCCGGCATGCTCGTCCCGTGTGGAAATGCAAACCCGTGCTCGGGTATGCTCGTCCCGAGTAAGATACTGCCTGTGCCCGGGTATGCTCGCCCCGTGCCCGTATGCCTGCCCCGCGCCTGGGATACGCCCCGTGCCCGGTATGCTTGCCCCGTGCCTGGTATGCTCGCCCTGTGCCTTGTACGCCCGCCCCGTGTGGGATACTCGCCTCGTGCCTATTATGCTCGCCCCGAGTGGAATGCTCGCCCGCCCGTGCCTATGACAGAGTGGACCGTACTGCTAAAAGAGCCTCTTTCAGAGGGGGCTGTTTAGACATCTCCCGCTACGACCCTGCCGAGGAACTACCCTTCTCATTATTCTTTTTTGAGGTCCCTATTTTAGGCGATATCCGTAGTCACATCAGAAGAATTCAACGACTCTCACACTATCATAATTGGAGAACTCTACAGTCCCAAGGGAAGTACCTGAGAATGCTCAACGAGAATAACACCGCCCCCACCAAAGATATTTCCAAAATAACACCTAAAGCTTTCACCGCTTCTAGAAGTAGAGAACTCCTGGGTCTTCAAGCCTCTCCAGCACGCTTATTTAAACTGGGGAAAAGCGGGACTGAAAACTGCCCCTACTGCCAACAGAATACAAAATGCACCTTTGAACACATCCAACTTGAATGCCCAGGACATAGTAATAGTTTGTATATTCTTAGAGCAACCCAAGATAGCGAACTAAGGAAAATCATCGCTGAAGAAATCTCAGAAAAGCCTAAACTACTAAACCCTGGAAAAGGTACCACATACATCAAAACACAGCCATCGAAACTTTTTCCACTTGCTGACCTAAGACAGGAAATGAATGAGGAATTATACTTACACGCTCTCCCGGAAGCTAGCATGTACCGTCCATCAAGTTCAAAAAAGAATACCATTGCCGTGACCGCAAAGCCCGAAATGGACCATGTTGCGGGGACAATTAAATATCCCGAACTCCAATATGTCCAAAAGAAAGAGTTTTGGAAACTTTTGGCTTGGCACCGCCTTTCCAACAAAGCAGTCCCATGCTCACTTGCGGAGTACTCGAATAGGGCGCACGATATTCATGAAGCACTCAATGCATGTAAGTTTGAATCGGGAGACCCTAAAAACTGCTACGCAATAAGAAGAAGCCTCTTAGATATTTTGGTGGATGACAGAAACCTTGACAAAAACGGCTGTGAACTTTTCTCCAACCCACTAAATGCCCACCCTAGAATTTACTCGAGAAGATGCATACCCACCACTAGAATGAAAAAGCCCTCAGGCCCTTCTGCCATCATGGGAAAATCGGCTTTGATGGTCTCGCTTGGGATGCCTACGTGGACCCGTTAACAGGCATTGGCAGAATCGTTTACGGAAATCCCCCCTTTGATGGGAAGGATAAGGGCAAATCTTCGGCGGTTATGACTACCTTGGAAATGGGACATAAAGCGGCCAACACCGTCCCCGGATTTTCAGGAACATGGATTCTTCCGCTGTCTCCCAAAAACCAAAAAAGATGGTTTGATAAAGGTTTTAAACTTGTTTTCAGATTCCCGCATAACACTATTCCATTTATCCCACATGGTTATTGGACGGGTGATGACCCCTACGTTCTCCCAGGTGGCGGATGCTATAAGGATGATTTTTCGGATGTCGTTATCATAGCTATAGACAGTGCACCCAGTGATACTCAACCAGCCTTTGACTGGAGGCCTACACAGAAAAAGATTGCCAGATGGTTCCTCAATGTCCTTCCTAAGTCCAGAGTCACGAAGAAGAGGCTAGAATACACCGGAGTCAGCCCTGATATTTGGAATGAAGTTCTGAACGAAAGTGACAAAGTACTTCCTTCTTCGCTGTGCCCATGGCCCACTCAAGACCCCCCCTATCATCAGAATGGTGCTGAGCATTATTATGGTGGTCACCATGACACGACAATCACCAATGCAAATTCCAAGCCCTTCATAAGCACCGTGAAATGGCCTAAAGTACTTACACTCATGGGGTACCTCCCTCCTCTTTTTGGTACTGTCCTCAACACGATAGGTGTTCCCCGTGGCAAGATTAAACCTCTCCTTAAAAAACTTTCAAGAACGATCTGTAGACAACACACCAAAAATAGGCGAGACGTGTTTCTGTTAAACACCACCACCACCTTGAACACTGACCCGCATACAGTTGACATCCTGGGCAGTGAGACCATGACAGAAACAGAAGCGGTGCAACAATCAAACGACTTCCTTCAAACCCTCCTACAATAATTTTCAAAAGTCTTGCAATAAAAGATGGTTCTCTGTCCCCTAGGGGAGGGGCCCTCCCCCCCCTCCCTCCCCCACCACCCCCTCTCCCCGCCCACCCCGACCCCCCCTTCCTCAACGTCTCCAAATACCCCCTTAATTCTTCGACTTCCCTCCCCACCGCCTAGATCAGCCACCCCTCCACTCACCCGGCCATGGCTGCTTCTCCATCTTCTAGAGTTTTTTGCTTTGCACCTAGCTTTTCTCTAGATGTCACCCTGCTGAAAAGTGGGTTGAGCCCCTTTGTGGGCGCGCTATAGCAGAGGGAGTAGCCCCTGGTGTTTTCACTAGCCTGCTTTGCAGGGATACCGCACTCTCAGGACTTTGTCCCCTTTACTAGCGTAAATGTTTTATTATTATTATTATTATTATTTACTCATCCCAAATCCTGCGTCAGAGTATATTGAGCTAATTATTGTGTTAAGACCACTGAATAGGCACCTTACACCATATGGGTTCAAATATAGTTTACATGCACAGCAGGTATGCTTATGTGCAATGTCTGATGCATTATTATATGAGACCATATATACCAGCTGCTATCGTGGTCAAGCTGGTTTATGCATGACAGCTGCTAACGTGATCAAGCTGAATGCATAAATGTATGCACATGTCACAATGATATAGTTGCTCAGTATTATAATGCACATGTATTATAATGTACATCTGCTGCATGCACTTGGTATATACTGAATGATTAGTATATACTGCAAGTGTGTGTGTGTGGTGTTGTAAGTATTATAAACACTGCACACTCATATAATTGTACACACTATGATGTTTGATGCACAACATCCACTTATCTGTCATACTGAGTGTGTGTGTGTGTGTGTGTATATGTAGGAGGCAGTACTAAACCTCTACTTGACAGTGACTGTGAAACTACTTGTGGATCATATATAGTGCAAGGTTCTATGTTATGCACTATATAAGACTAATCAAGCTATGTCGATTCTTAGGAACTATGTCCAGACTCAGTGCATATATTTGCAGTAAGAATTAGGTATTATATTGACTTTTTGCCATGCGGCTGTTTTTACTCTAGAAATCTCAACTGTTTCTTTGGCCTTGGCCATTACTTATTCACTCAGCTCTCTGAGGTAATCCTAGTCAGCATGGCCAAGTCTCATCAACCTATCATATGCTTGTACTACATTATCATGCAGTATGATGTGCCAGTATTCTACATGTCACATTATTACACAGTACAGTGGTACTGTGTACTCCCATATAAGGGGGGTCTCTTCCTCAACAGGGGTCTCGGGCGCTAATGCTGTAAGGCGCGTATGACACTTCTGGCATGTATGACATTGCTGAGTCATCCGCGCATGACACCGTGTGTTGTCCTAGCACAACTCCCCCCCCCTTCAGGTGGGAAGCGTCCTCGCTTGTGCTTAGATGCACAGTCGTTAGGCTGATTCGGAGCCCATGGTGTCCCACTCGCTGTCGTCGGACATCACTGGTGGCGGCGTAGGGCTGTACTCCGGCATCAAGGTCACCGGCTCCTCGTCAGCTTCTTCCGGATTAGCGCAGACTCTTTCATCGTTGAGACCTGTCTCATTTTCATCTCTCCAAAGCAGCTCCGCTAGGTATTCACACACCGCTGCGATTGCCCCCACGGGTTGTTCCACCGGTAGAGAGCTGAATAATTGTTTAAGCAAGGCTGCGGGGATGCCATACACGTGCCATCCAGCTCCCATGCCTGGTCTAGGGTCGCCCGACACTCTGCTGGCGGAGCCGCTCTGCGCCATCTTCTCGTGCCGCCCATAACGGCGTTTGAAGTCGCAGGGGTTTTCGGGGTCGCAAGACTTCAGAGTGGCGATAGGCGCGTTGGTCCAGAAGTGGGTGGGCTTCTTGTAGGGCATACCATACTTACAATACGTAGCCAGATGCGGAGGTGGCAACCCTTGCATGCATCGGCGAGTGTGTAACCCATGAGGAGCTCGGCCACGCGGGTTCTCGATGAAGTAGAAGCTCGGCTGGAGGTACTTGATGATCTCCAGCGTTCTCCGCACTTGTCTGTCAGCACCACGCAAGTCTCGTATCCCTACCGTTTTGGCTTGGCTATACTCCGTGCATGGAGGGCTCGCCCAAATGACGTCAAAGTGCTTGGGCGAGAACTGCCGATAGTCCCAGTGCAGGACGTTTTCGCAGTGAGTGGGCTTCCATCGGTTCTGGATGTCCACCGAGACTACCTCACACCCAGGAAACTGCTTGCTGAACTGTCGTTCGACGGAGCCTGTGCCACAAAACAACACCAAGATCCGTATTGGGCGTCGAGACGGCTGTAGGCGTGCCGCTCCTCGACCAGGTCCTTGGGATGGCATGAAACTGGTGGACGACACCGTCGCGAATGTGCCCACCTCGTCGTCGGCCCGTTCTTCCGGGATCCACGCCATTCCGTCCGCCTGTAACTCTTCAGGATCCGTCAACCATATCGCTCCTGCTGACTCCTCGCGTTTGCGAGTGACTCTACTCTTTTCACGTTCTTGCCTCTTGGCCTCGACCTTCTCGAACTCCTGAAGAGCGCGGTTAGGTATCCCTTTTCGGCCAACTCCATCGAATTCGAGGTCCTCGCGAGTTTTCCATTCATTCTCGGAGCGCGGCATACCTACCCATTTGACCATGTACTCCGTCCATGTCCGCCCGCTACGTCTCCTCGTGCGTGACCTCTCAATGCACTCCACCGCCATCTCCTTACGACCGCTCACGTCCACAGGGGGAGGCGGAATCTCCGCACTCCTGTCCGCGAACTTGTCCTGGCCCGACTCCACTGGGGTGAGTCTATCCACGGTGAAGACGTCGTGCACCTTCCACTGTGGTGGTAGCTTCAGGCGGTAAGCCGCGGGGGCCCCTCGGTCCTCGGTGGCGAGCTCCATCTGCCGGTCGCTGTGGAAGGCCTCCAGCACCTCCATCGGACCCAGGCGCTTCTTCAGCAACTTCTTGTGTAGGCCCCGATCCCCGGGCTGGGTGAGATGCGTGGCGTCCACCCACACCATGTCACCTATTGCGTACCGGCGAGCGCGATGGCGAGCATCATACTGGGCCACTTGCTGCTGCTGAGCTACCAGCAACCTATCGCGAGCAGTCTGCAACTGCTGAACAAACTGCCGGGCGGTCTCGTGGGCCGTGCCTTTCTTCACGACGTCCCCTCTCCCCCCCTTGGCGCGGCCCCTACGAGAGGCCAACGCAGCTTCTACGAAGAAGTCGAGCTGCGACGCTGGGGCATGCCCATAGCAAAGCTCGAAGGGTGTGAATCCAGTAACCGCGGACCTGGAGTCGTTAATGGCGTACTCCACCGGGGTGCACCACAAATCCCAGTCTGTCTGGTTTGCGTCAACGTAGGCGCGCAACATGCGCTCCACCGTGTGGTTTGTGTGCTCCGCTTGACCGTCCCCTTGTGGATGGTACGGCGTAGTGGAGGCCACCTGCACCCCCATAAGGCGATGCAACTCCATATGAAAGGCGTCACGGAAGCGAGAGTCCCTGTCACAAACGATCTTCATGGGAGCACCGTGCAGTCGCCAAACATGGTCGAAGTACATTCGTGCCACTTGCTCAGCGGAACTGTCAGAGTACAGCATGGGGACCACGTGCACCATCTTGGACAACTTGTCCGTGAACGTGGCGAAGGCGTCGTAGCCCCGCTCCGTGCGCGGCAGACCTGTGACGAAGTCAATGCTCACCACCTGCCACAGCCTGACCGGGACCTGGAGGGGGTTCAGCTGGCCATCCGGATAGCTGTTCCTCGGGCGGGTCTGCTGGCATATCAAGCACGAGCGGGTCCAGTCGGTGACGTCTTTGTTCATGCGAGGCCACCAGAACCGCCGCACTATCCGAGCAAGAGTCTTATCTCGTCCGGTGTGTCCCGCCGCGGGGGACTCGTGCGCTTCACGCATGACTATCTCTCGAAGGGGAGAGTCGGATGACAACACCAGCTGGTAGCGTCCCTCCGCGATGCGCCAGATCATGTCGTCAACCATACGGAAGGTGTCCGTGCGCTGGTGCGGGGCGGCTAAAAGCTCTTCCTTTAACATCGTGAGGTAAGGGCTACGTTCGTACTCCGCGCGTAGTGCTTTCACGAACTGGCATGCCTTCAGTGGTCCTTTGGTTGCGCGTGCCTTGGCCGCTGGCCCCGACGTGACCATAGGCTCGCTTGCACCTTGAGCGGCGGGCGCACGGGCACTCTTCGCTCGAGGCCGAGTCCGGCTGGCCGCTGGCGCCCACACCAGCAGCACGGGCCACCGCAGCGCTGGTCGGCCTCCATCTGGTGACTCAAACAAGCATGTAGGGTGACCCTTGGCATCCTTGAGGTCGAACACCTTGACCACGTGCAGGCCGTACTTGGGCTGGATAAGGGTGCGCCAGGACGCGTCATAGTCCGGCAGTAGGAACATCGCCGACGTGTTCTCTGGGTCGGCGCGCCACTCAGCCATAAAGTGGCGTAGGATCCTCTCAATGAGGTTGCTATCCTTGGTGTAGGGGGGGTTGCACCAGACGTGCTTTCCCCGCCATTGCTGCTTGAGGCACTCCGTCCAATAGGTGTCCACCTGGCGGTTGACGCCCATGGAGTCACAACACGCGTCCACGTCGAACGGGCCGTACTGCGTTGAGATCTCTTCGAACTTCTCCTTTACCAGTTTCCAGTCCTGCCGGTCTACCACGTTATCGTAGTGGGAGCTTGACGCGGGAGGGGAACTTTGTTTGCTGGGAGGGGAAGGACTAAGGGGAGTTGAGGGGGCTGGAGAGGGGGCTTGCTCCGGTTGCGAGCGAGAGCGAGTAGTGACGCCCGCAAGGGTGGCTTCATGCAAGGCGCGCTCCGCGGTGTGCAACGTCTCAGCTGCGTCTTCCCACAGGTCGGGGGTTTCCACCCAGGTGAGCCCATTCAGATGAGTGAGCTCCCCAACGACCAACGGGGGGCTGACCGGAGGTACAGACTCGTCTTCAGAGTCGGAGTAGTCAAACGTGGAGTCGAGCACCGAGATGGGGTCTTCAAGGGTCTTGACTTTAGCGGGCTCCTCGGACGGCTCTTCGTCGGTGTCGTCCTCGTCGATTGCACCGAATACTGAGGTGGGATCGGCGGGGGTTGAGCTCTCAGCCGACTCCCTTGGCACACTCTGACGAGGCTCGTCTGTGTCCCGGTCGACCACGCCCTTCTCCTTGAGCCCCTCCCTGGCGGATGACTGCTTGTAGTCTGGTCGTCTGGATTGGGCGTCCGGAACTACTAGGCATCGGCCAGGTACGTGCTCCATTTGGTGCACGCCCACTTCCACCAAGTCTTCATACCAGCGTGCTTGGCGTCGACTCAGCTCCCGAGCCGGCGCGAAGAGCCACTGCAAGGGTTTGTGGTCACCCATGAGTTTGAAGTCGGTGAATATAAGGTAATGCCTCCACGTCACTGTGGTGCAGTGGTGGATGGCGCACAGTTCCCGCTCCCCAGCGTGGTAGTTCTGCTCGGCCGAGGAGAATTGCCTGCTCTCGAAGGCCAACGGCTGAAGACCTCGTCCCAGGTCTTGCATCAGCACGCCTCCTAGTGCGACCGCACTCGCGTCGGTCTGCACGCAAAATGGGCGAGACCCATCGGCTGCTGAGCGCTGGTCCGGTAGGGCGAGGATTGGTGCTGAAATCAATGCTGACTTCAATCGTTGGAAGGCTTCTTTCTCCTCCTTGCCCCAAGTCCATGGCACTCCCATCTTCGTGAGGCGAGTGAGAGGGTGGGCAATGTGAGCGAAGGACTGGATGTACCGCCGGTAAAAGCCACACATTCCAAGGAATTGGCGCACGTGGGTGACAGTCTCGAGCTCCGGCCAGTCGCGAACCGAGGCAACTTTGTCGCGTTGGGGGCGACAACCTTCCTTACTGCACACATGGCCAAGGAAGCGTACTGCTCGCATGCACAACTTCAACTTGCTCCGCTTGAGGTATACTTTGTGCTGGCGACAGGCCGCTAATACAGCTCGTACATGGCCGACATGCTGCTCAGGTGTGTCACTGAAAATCATGATGTCGTCCACGAACACTCTGCAGAAGGGTAGGTGTCCGAGGTACTGCGTCATCATTCTTTGCCACGTGCTCGGTGAGTTGCTCAGTCCCATAGGCATGACCAGCCACTCATAAGCTCCGAAGTGGGTGGTCATGGCTGTCTTCTCGATGTCCTCCTGTTCCATGGGAACTTGCCAGAATCCCCACAAGGCGTCTGCTGTGGAGAAGACGGTTGCTCCTTGTAGGTCATCGAGGAGGGTTTGTACGTCAGGAAGAGGGTACTTGTCCTTGACCGTGATCTCGTTTATCGACCTGTAGTCGATAACCAAGCGCAGCTCCTTAGGGTTGCTCGGCTTCGGCACCATAAGTACCGGACAACCCCAGGGAGACGCCGATGGACGGATGTACCCCTTGGCCAACAGCTCGTCAAGTTGTGCACGAAGTTGCCGAAGCTCCTCTTGCGACAACTTGTAGTTACGCCGATGTAGCGGCTGCCCACTCCAGTCGGATCGCAAGCGAATGTTGTTCTTGTAGTCGCGGCTTTGGACGGAGTCAGGCAGCTCCGTACATATGACGTCCCTGAACTCCTCCTCAAGGTCGCGCAGCTGTTGCCATATCTCCGGGGACACTGTCTCGTCAATCTCGTCCGGCTCCTCCGCTTCCATGGCATGGGGCTTGGGCGGCGGTGTCGGTGACGGTGGTTCCTCGGCCACAGGAGCGGCCTGCTCTTGAGATAAACCTTCAGTATGGGGCTTCTCGTCGCTCCAGCGCACACGCTTGCGTCGCGGCCGACGTTCGCGGAGTAAGCGCCTTCCCTGCTCCAGCGCGGCTGCGGCTTCGGCATGCCAGGTGGGTGGTTTCCCTTGCGCGTGGTCGTCGATTGCTTGGGCACGTACGTGCTCAGGTAATAAAGCAAATGCTCCCAAAGCTTCGCGCTTGCTCTGGAAGAACCCCAGATGTAGGTTGTTGGATGGCGCATTGTCCGCCGGGGGGCCAACAGCACCCTCCAGCGCGACCACGTCAAAGTTTTGTGGGCGGGTGGACTCCACTGTTGCGTACACCTTATCCAAGTGGTCCTCGTCACTGGTGCCTGGGCTGGGCCGCACAGATTCCCGGAGGGGTAGAGCGTCCTCGGCTTCGGAGTCAGTGTCTGACGCGGACATCAGCGCAGGCGCGTCCGTCTCACCCAGATCCGCTTGGGAGGAGTCCATGGCGCCCGCGACTTGGGCGTCTTGCTGCTCAGAGCTAGACGTGGCGCAACGCTCGGACGAAGCGTCCCTGGGCTTGGCGTTGGTCTCGGCGTCGGTCTCTTCGTTACAGGCGACCGCCCCGAAGGTGCCGTCGGGTGCTAGGTACACCACGAAGGCACACTCATCCTTAGATTGGAGGGCTCGAAGGTCCTTGCGTACCCTTTTGGGGTCCAACAAGACTCCTTGTACCAACGCCATGGCCTTATCCTTGGGTCTTGAGGGGTCTGGCGTTCCCGGAGAGCAGCCTGTGATGACCACTCTCTTGCTTCCAGAACCAAACCGGATGGAACCCCATCGGGAGTAATCCAGGGTGACTGGGGAGTGAGAGGCTAGCCAAGGTCCTCCAAGGATGATATCCACGCAAAGATCAATGGGCATCACTCTGAGCTCCAATTGCTTGACGTACAACCCCTTGGTGGTCTCTGCTTGCAGTCGAGGACGGACGCACGTGTTGACATCGTACGACGCGCCGTCGGCTACTCGCACTCGCATGGGGTTTTCGTGAGGTCGAGGCGTCAAGGAGGGAATGCTGCGTAC